>JAODAL010021062.1:0-67905 GCA_025379985.1 Phyllomedusa bahiana | reverse complement strand
AGTTTTTTAAGGTGAATGAGAGTGGATTTCAATACCAGGCACAGCCAATACCAAATCTACAAGTCTGCAGCCCGTTCAATCAGCTGATCGATGGGGTGTCAGGAGTGGGACCTCCACCAATCTGATGTTAGTGTCCTATACTGAGGATTGCTATAATTATTAAAGGGGCTGTCCAGTTCATCTAAAAATTAGATAATAGGCTACTGGTGCCTAATAAAGTTTAAAAAAAAACCTATGCTCACCTTCCTCCTCACCTCTGTTCCAGCACTGGCTCTCCCTGGTTTCCTGTTTACTTTCTGTCTTCTAACGAATGGTGATGTCACCGCTGCAACCATTGATTGGCCTCAAGTGCTTCTGCTCAACATTGTTCACTTCTGATGTAAGAGAGGGGCACATGACAACTTCAGCCAATCAGATGGGTTCACATGTTGTATTTTTTTGAGTCTTTCATACATTTATAATGGTCTTAAAAATGCATGTAGTGAAAACACGTATTTTTTAGAATGCATATGTTTTATAATTAACTCAAACATGGAACACCTAGGTGAAATCCTAATCAAATCTGAGTTAATGAAAAAAAATAAGCTTTTTTGAAAAATACAGTTTTTTAACCCCTTACCTATCAGTCATGGTCAGAAAGGAGACCAAATTTGAAAAATCAGTATCAGCAATTTTCGTTAAAAACTAATCAATGTACGCGCTGACTCAGCAACTGGTGGTGTTTGGTGCTGTTTGGCATAGCACAAATCACCTCTTTCATGGTTTGGGGACATTGGTGTGGTGCCATTACACCATAGGCTGCGATCAGTCAGTTGGTCTGATCAGCGTCTGTGGTATGCTTTTGGGTTTTTTGAGGGTGCAGAGTGGGATTTCTAGCATTTTTATTTTTTTTTCTGCCTCTGAGCACTGATCAATGATGTATATTACTAATCAGCTTCTACACTAAGCTCTTGGCACAGGAAAAAATGTAAAAAAAAAATTTTTAAGTTAAAAAAATTTAGTAGTTAGGAGCGCAGTTAACTAGATAGGCAGGGCATTAGATTAGCAGATATTTGGGTTAGGTGATAGAGCAAGTGAAGTCCGTTTATTGAAAAAAGATTTAGTTTTATATAGACAGACAGATAGATACCCATCACTTATACGACTGATGGTGCCCATATTGTAGTAAGGCAGGATTTCCTCAACAAAATCCCTTATAGGAAAAGACACAAAGAAGTGTGAAGTCTGCTACAAAAGGAAAATTAGAAAGGACAAAAAACACCAGTGTAAAATCTGCCATGATAAACATGGCTTGTACATAAAAGAATACTTTAAACTATACCACTTATCCATGGATGAATAGTTTTACTTCTTTTCTTACTGTTTTATAACACCACTTTATCCTGATGGACTAAATCTTTGGCAGATTTTATTGTGCAAAACATAACAGTATTACAGAAAAATTGCAGTTTTCACTTTAGGAAATATTTTTATGAAACACCAGTGTGGTTACATTTTGAAATGACTGCTTAAACTTTTCTTGAGGGGTGTACTTTCTAAAATGGGGTAATATTTGGGTGTTTCAATTTTTTATTTCACATCAGAGCATATGCAATTGTCAGCTAATGCAGTGTAACTCACTAAATTATACAGGGCAAACACATGCCACAATTTCACTTTTGAGGTCTATGAAATGTACTAGCAAAATATATGGGTGACATGTGAGGTGGTCCTAGAATGAGGAGAAATGGCAGAAAAATTAATTTTTCACTTTTGCACACGTTACACATATTTTATTGCATAGAAGTGTGGGTTAAATACAGGAAAATTGTGATTTTCACCTTGTACCACAACATGCATAATTTATACAAAAGCACCTGTGGTGTCAAAATGCGCACTTTACACCTAGATATATTTGCAACCCTCAAATCATTTTGGCAAAATCTGTGCTCCACAAGTAAAATTACACTCCTTACCTTCTAAGTCCCACCAGGGACACACTCAGGAGAAATTGGGTGACAGGGTATGGAGTGCTTTTTCTCTGCATTCCTTGTGAAAATGAACATTTGGGGCTAAAAGTAAAATTTTTGATAACAAATTAAAATTTTCCTTTTCACAAGCTAATTCTAAAAAATTGTGTACCACACCTGTGGGGTCAAAATGCACAACATACCTATAGGTGAATTCCTTGGGAGTGTAGTTTACAAAATGGGGTCACTTTAGGGGATTTCTTCTGTTCTGGTATTTGAGGGGGATCTGCTGATGCAACATGGCACCCTCCATCTATTTCAGCAAAATCTGCACTCCAAAAGCTAACTAGTTCTTCTTCCCTTTTGATTCACGCTAGGTGTCCAAACTATACTGTATGACCACTTATGAAGCATTGCCACACTTGGGAGAAATTGGGGGTGTGTTTTTGCTCTTTGTGAAAATAGAAAATTTGGGGCTAATAGTACAACTTACAACTTTATTGGAAAAAAATATATATATTTTTTTTTATTTTTATGGCCTAAGTTTAATTCTACAAAAATCTGTAAAACACCTGTATGGTCAATATATTCACAACATTACTCTTTAAGGGGTATAGTTTTTATAATGGAGTCTTTTAGGTTTTTTTCCTTAGGTTTTAGCACTTTAAGGTATCAGCAAAACTGATATGGTGCCTACAAAATACACTAATTAAAAAGGAGCCCCTTTTGATGCTCTTTCAATTCTGGGGCCAGTGGTTAAGGCAAATAACATACAATGGCCACATATGGCAAATTTCTTAAAACAGAAGATTCTGGAAAAGTAATGTTGAGTTGTGTTTCTCTGTTTACACCTACTAAATTCCAGAAAAACATGGAATACAAAATGTAAAAAAAAAATTAATTGTGACATTTCACCTCCACTTTTTTTTTAATTCCTCTGAAACACCTAAAGGGTTGACAGACTCTCAATGGTGTTTTAAACACTTTGAGTGGTGTATTATGGTGTTACCTAATATTCAGGCCCCTCAATGCCATATCTGAACTGAAGATATCCCTAAAAAAAAAATCTGTGTTTGTAATTTGTTTTTAAAATTAAAAAATCAAACATGTGACTATTCTAATGTCCTATATAATGTAAAATACATAAATTCTTACATAAAGTAGAGATAAGTTATGATAAATACTAGTTATAAACTATTTTGTGTGGTATGATTATCTGTCTTACCCACATAAAATTTTTAATTTTTGCAGTTGTTTGTTTTTTTCACAAATAAACAAAGAGTATATTAGACAAAATGTATGACTAATTTAAAGAACAATGTGTCATGAAAAAACACTCTCTAAATCACATGGGTAGGTAAAATAATTTAAAAGTTATTCCCAAATAAAGTAACATGTCAGATTTGAAAAATGGGGCTATGTCATAAAGGTGGCTCCTGCGGTAAGGCTGCTGCAGTAAGGGGTTAATAGATGCATTTTTGATCAAACATGGAAAAGGAAAAAAAAATGTGAATGCTGTCAGTAAAGCTTCAAACTGATAACCTTATTAAACAGGAATTATTTGTATACAAAGTGCTGGAAAATTACATTACATACTTACATCATTATTTAATAGGCAGCAAACCATGTTATATTCGGTACTCAGAAAACAAAGCACAAATCTTTGATTTTATAGTACACAACCAGAAATGACAGATTACACATCACAGATGTCTGTTTGGTTTGATCTGCAGTCCAGAAGTAGAAAATTAGGTTGAATGCTAATAAAATACGAGATAGCAGAAGTCTACATGTATTGTCCATTATCTTATTATTCACTTTCAAAGGATATTTAGAATTTAAAAAAAACTGTTCCAGATAAAGCCAGGACATCAATCTAGATGGCTTATCTAAAGGGCACAGAATCAACTGCACCATGCCAATATGCTGGCAAGTTTTTCTTGGCTTAGCTTTACATGAATATCCACTAATTTGTATTTAGGTCAAAAAATCTTCATAACAGTAGTTTTTTTTAATAATACACAGTTCCAAATCCCCACAACAGATTTGGCCCCATCTCAACATTTGACACACATGTACATCATAATGTCAGTTGGGGTTTGTGCAGCTCAGTAGCTGAGCTTAGTCCATACATAGTGAAGCAGGTTGTGTTATCAGATAGCTAATGTCCAGTCATTTTAATTGCTGCTGTCAATATTGCCAAGAGATTTACATTTTTGTGGTCACTTTGTATTTCAACAAAAATTTAATGAAAAGTATTCAAAAAGTCAGATATAATATGATGTAAATAAATATTTAATATTTTCATTTTCTAAAAATGTTTAAAAAAATATGTAAGGGTGGGATCACCATAATGCTGCTGATTCACAGAATAAACTTACTATGTTATTAATACTGTTTGATGGACTCCATACAACCAAACTCAAAAAATAAAAGGGAAATTCTAGATTTTTCCTTCATTCCACCCTATTTACAAATTTTTAAAAGTCTTTTGAAACAGTTTTCATTTAGATAATATGTTATTATTTAAAGGTTACTGTTTGGCTACAGTTCAATTACGTGTTCTTCTATTTCTTGCATCAAGATTTGTCTTTAGCCTACAGCTACATTTTGAAGATACGCTGGCATGGGAAAAGTAACACCATCACTCTTCATGTTGATACATGGAAAACCTGCTGTATTAAGAGCTGAAAAAAATATTACTTTTTGTAAGCAGCAAGCACCATTTGGATGATTAAAACTTTTTTTAATTCTATTTGGTTGAAAACTAGGAGAGTAAGAGCCAAGATGGATTGAAGCATGTCAGACAGATTAACCTTTTAAGCCGAACGCCTGAAAAGTACTTAATGACCAGAACATTTTTTTAGTTTTTGCCTCCTTGCGTTTCAACAGTTGTAACTTTTTTATTTTTTCAATGACGCAGTTGTATGATGCCTTGTTATATTCAAGACAAGTTGTACTTTATGGGGGAATAGTTTAAATTCACTCATAAATAATTGCAGAATTTTTTTTAATTATTTTAATTGTTTTGTGTTTTTTTACATTTTTTTTAAACCATTCACATTTCACACATAGTAACTTGTTAGATTAATTCTACAGGTTATAACGGTCGTGTAAATACCTAATATGTGTAGGTTTTTTGTGTGTGTAATGTATGCACAATTATTTTCTATTAAATATTTTTTATTTTATTTTTTTATTCTTTTTTTTTTACACTTTTTATGTTTTTTACTCTTTTTTTTTTTTTTTTTTTTAAATCCCATGAAGGGAGAACTGTGTTACTTTTTTTTTTTTTACACTTAGTAATGTATTAGCATATTCGTATATGCTAATACATTATAATCTGTGTCAGTCTGACACAGGCAGTGATCAGGACAGCTCACAGTCTGGCCTGATCACTGGCTTGTTACACAGACAGCCCTGGGGCTACTTTAGGTCCCCAGGGCTGACTGTGCAGCCATTCCCTGGGCTCTTTCGGGTTACCTGGTGTTCCGATCACCCGACAGAGTAGAAAAACACTTTGATTGCGCTGCGGTGACGATCCGCGGCAATCAAAGGGTTAAAGCACCGGTGAGCGGAGGTTTCCCCCACTCCCCTGTTCTTGCATGAGCTGTGCTGAGATCAGGGTGGTGTAGTACAGCCCCGATCTTGGCGCTGCTGCGGCGCCGACCGTCAAAAGATGGTGGGCGGTCGTTAAGGAGTTAAGATAGGTTTAAGTTTTTAATGGAATAGAAAAAAACTACTTTTGTCTACAGATATTTTATTACTCTTTGCATATTGTGATGTGATAATAGCAAACAGTAGACCATTACAAACCCATCAACTCAGCAACTGTAATGATACTGATTGATACAAGACTACAGAACTTGGCTTCCCCTATGACAATTGCCTTTCCTGGGTCCTAAAAGTGGCTTCCAGCACCCCAGGACTTAAGTAGAGGCAATAAACAACCAGCCCAGCATTGCAAAAAATAATAATATGAAGCATGTATCATACACTATACCATAAGAGACACTTCTCAATAGATTACACAGTTTGAAGGATGACAAGAGATGTGATGGCAGACACATGGCTGTGGATGACACCACAAAAAGAACCAATCAGGATGATGTGCAGCAATAAGCAAGAACTGGCCATGACTGTCCCTCAATCTTTCCCTAGATCTTTCCTTCATGATGACCCTAAAATCAGACACCACTAGGGCCACATGTATGAAGTTGTCTAGGTATAAAACTATGTGTTGCCTAGAGCACCCCTTTCATTTCATATAGTGCTCTGGGAAAATGAAAGTGGCGCTCATATTGGTTGCTATGGGCACCAAGGAGATTTTAAACCTAGACAGTTTTCATACATGTGGCCCTAAGTCTCTATGTCCTAGAAAGTATCCCTAAAGATATCCTAAGCGACTTGAAACAAACAAGAGGACATGAAGACCCAGAAATAACCACGACTGAAGCCAGCAAACAAACAGTGACAAAAACTGAGAAATACTCCAGAAGTAAACGAACTGATGTCACAGGTGAAGACCAGACAGAACAAGATATTCAAATAATCAAAATTCTGAATAATTAGGAACATAATACATAGTAGATTACTAGACACAATAGAGGGGCTAACATTTGGAACCTCCCAATATAAATGTGCTGCCTAATAGGTAGTAAGCTTCTCCATGTGATGTATCTGATCATAGGTGTAACTTTAGGGGGGTATGGAGGGGACTGGTCCCCCCCCATTTTTTTCTGGGTCGGGGACGGTCCCCCCCCACTTTTTAGCCACTTCAATAAAATACGGTAAGTGGGGAGAGCAGAGCACAAAGGAGACAAAGTTAGCCCTTTGCCTCCTATATTTCTGTGCATCTTGGGGGGACAGAGTAGGTAGCAGCCTCAAGTGTCAGTGCAGAGTGAGAGCAGTGCTGATTGGTAGAGCAGGAGTCAGCAGGGGCTGCTTCACCAATCAGAACACTGTTCACAGTCCAGCACACTCTGTATCTGCGGCTGTATCTTTCCCTCCCATTGTATACCACTTCCCCCTATATTCAACCCTCATCTGAGAAGAAGGGAAGCTCTTGCCAAATGCCAACTGCACCAGACTACAAGTGACAGGTAAGGAGGAGACAAGGGCACTAGGCGTTATGTGTGCATGTGAGTAGGGTATGTACTGTATATGTGAGATGTGTATATACTGTACAGCTATGTGTCTAGCCATGTCAGGTCTAACCTGCACTTACGCGCCAGGGAAAATGAAAGTGAATGGGGCCGGCCCCACAGCATTTTAGAAGTGTGGACTGGCCAGCGCGTACTTCTGAAACAACCGGCATATAGAAGAGCGCACAGTACACACCGCTGTATGCCGTGTGAACATACCTTAAGGGTACATTCATGTGGAAGATATGAATGCTGATTCTGGAACGGATTCCGTGTGGGATCTGCCTCAGAACCGGCGTCCAATCTGACAGGAAACGGATGTATATTATAACCTATGTAAAATCAGTGTTGTCGTTTAGATGACACTGATTTTACTGGAGTATTTTCGGCACGTACTGTCAGCACCTACAAAGTATTCTTCAAGGTGTTTTACGCACTAATAGCACTAAGGGATAGGAGGGAGAAATCAGTCTGGGTCGTTTGCTCGTCAGAATTCTGCATTTGCAAGCGCCGAATTTCCAACAAGCAAACGACACTATCAGTGTCATTTGAACCCACCATAAGTGTGGTGTGTCTGTGTTCAATACATGTATATATACACACACTATTTCCTTGTCTAATGTAGTTTCTGGGGTACAGTGTGTAATGTAATAATCTCTGGAGTATGGTGTAATATAATCTCTGTTCTACAGTGTGTAATATAATCTCTGTTGTACAGTGGGGTATAGTATAATATAATCTCTGTTGTACAGTGTGTAATTTAATCTCTGGGGTACGGTGAATAATGCAGTAATATCTGGGGTACGGTGTGTAATGTAGTAGTCTCTAGGGTGCAGTGAATAATGCAGTAATATCTGGGGTATGGTGTGTAATGTAGTAATCTCTGGGGTACAGTTGGTAATGTAGTAATCTCTTGGGTACAGTGGGTAATGAAATCTCTGGGGTACAATGTGTAATGTAATCTCTGAGGTACAGTGAGTAATGTAATTCATTTCTAGGGTTCAGTGTGTAATATAATACATTTTTTGGAGTACAGTGAATTATATTATTTCTTGAGTACAATGTGCAATTCATTTCTAAGGTGCAGTTAGTAATATAATTTCTATGTCTTCAACGTGTAATATAATTAATTTCTGGTGTGCAGTGAGTAGTGTCATTTTTGTTGTATGGTCTGTAATAAAATACATTTTGGGGTACATTATGTGACATAAGTGATTCCTAGGGGTACAGTAAAAGATTTTATTTCCATCTAGAGGGGGAAATATTATAGGTGTGCTGGTTCAGTTTAATTGTTAGGGCTGCTTTTAGTCCCAGTCCGGCTTTAAACTTCAGTAATTAGAGAACCACTTATAACCTTAAAGTGTTTGCCATAAGGACTCTGCCCTGACCTGCTGGGGGAGCTCACAACACTACCTCAGACCTCCTAGCTGGGTAAGAGGGGCCGCTTCACTGCAGGGAGAGTAGGGGAGAGAAGGGAAGGGAGGGGGTGAAAGGGAAGGCGAGGGAAGGAGGGATAGGAAGATAGGGGATGAGAGGGAAAATTGTTCCCCCCCACTTTTTGAACTAAAGTTACACCCCTGTATCTGATTATGTGTGTGCAATGTCCTAGGAAAATAGGTCCTGACCTTGGTCACACCTTCTGTGTTGCTGGTCACTCAGAGCTCCCATCAGAAGCCCACTGGGTTCCTGTTGCCCCTACCAGTGCCCAAAGTTCCCTGGACCCATAACACCAGGGACTTTATGACTGATCTTCTTCCTTCCTCAGGATGTTCTGTTATCTGGGTGGCCGTACCCCTACTAGGTCTTCGATCTGTACCTCAGCTGGCTACCTTATTCCTTCAGCACATATTTCATCTACACGGTATGCCGACCTACATTGTCTCAGATAGAGGAGTACAGTTTACCTCCTGATTATGGCATTCCCTTTGTTTCCAGCTGCAGATCATATTGGACCTGTCCTTGACTTACTTCGAACAGTTAAATCAGGTAATGGGGAACTATCTATGCCAATTTGTGTTGACACGGCTAGATGACTGGTTGTCTCTCCTTCCCTGGACTCTTCTCGCCATTGCGAGGATTCAAGCTGGATGTTCTCAGACAGGAGTGGCCACTGAGGTTACAGTGTCATAGAGTCATCAGCAGGTTGCAACAGAGATACAGAGAAAGTGGAAGAGTTACACAAAGGCAAAGAAGTGGCTGTCCTTTGGCTCCATCACACATATTAGACCATTCGTAACCACTTACATCAGCATGGATTGTGTGCTAGACGACCGACAAGGGTACCAGACTACCTGCCCTGGCCGATATCTACAGCATCATTGATGGCCATCATTTCTGCTCAGAGCGAATCATCTTTTATCACTGAACAGCACTGAGGACTTCTGTTTCCACATCCAGCGTAGATGCTCCCTGGCACATGCAAAACAATAATGTCTGTGCCTGGTGATGTGGTAGGTAGTCTAGCACGCAGACTACCCTGATGTAAATGGTTACGGATGGTCTGATGTGACACTCGGTTGCCTCTCACCTCCCTTAAAGGGAACCTGTCACATAGGTTATGCCCCTCCTGCTGAGGACAGCACAAGCTAGTGTCAGACATGCTGTTCCCAGCGCTGTGTCCCTTATTCTGTAAGATGCTGTCGTTTTAGAGCATTTACCCCTCAAATCGTAGCCCCGCCCACCTATGGATAGCCCCGCCCACTGACAATTATTCACATGTTTCTACCTATTCAAAGTAATAGGCTTATCAGTTGAGGTGGGTGAGGCTAGCCTCCGGTGGGCGGGGTTTGAAAAAAACTGACTCTTTGAATGACTCTTCGAATGACTCTTCTGCCTGAAAACTGCAGATTTGAGCATTAAATAACGAAAACTAAAGCAACTTACAGAAGAAGGGACACAGCGCTGGAAACAGCAGGTCTGACACTAGCTTGTGCTGCCCTCAGCAAGGGGGTATAACCTATGTGACAGGTTCTCTTTAAGTGTGTTTGGAGTTGTGTGGCGTCATTATTCGGTTCCGCAGGGCATTGTTTACAATGAAGCAGTCATCAGGATGTCCACTTCTTTGCCCTGCTGTGACTCTTCCAGTCTCTCAATATGTCTGTTGCAACCTGCTGATGACGCTCTAAGCTCAGTGGCCACTTCCATTTGAGTATATCCTGCTTGAAGCCTCGCAATGGCGAGGTACTATTGATCAATTGTAAGGTGTTGTCTTGGTTTCATAATGTCAAAATGTGAACAGTACGATGAGGATGGCTGTTTAAATCCCAATTCAGATTGATTCTCTAAATTTATTGGGTGATTCAGGTATCAAACTCCTGTTGTGAATTTTGCCATTAAGCTCCTTGGTAGAGATCAGCAAGTACTGAAACATTGAACAATTGGACATGTGCATGCTAAAGTTAAGCGATGGTCTCTTATTTCATTTAAAAAAAAAATGTAAGAAATGTTATGCTCATCTTGATATTTCATCCAAAATCCCTAACTTTTTGTGAGTAGTGTTTAATCCACTGAAACTTGAAATTTTAAAGAAACAACGTGGATGAAAGGTAATACTTTTAAACCATAGGAAAGATTAATTCCCACTAGAGAAAATATACAGTAAGAGAATGTTTTCCGCAAATATTGAAACATACTTATACAATTTCCTATGTTGTTGTTATAGTTTCTTTTTTTCATTCCATTTTACAGGTATGATTAAAAAGTCTTCATCACTAGTCCAGCTACTGAACTGAAAAAGACAAATGCAATCTTGAGCATTATTAGACTCTCTGGCAAGCAAAATATGAACCATGGTTTTAATTGGTTTGAACCTAAACTGAAAATACTACAGTGGCAGAAATAACAGGCCATAAAGATAATCATGTGTCTTCCTCTCAGGTTATCAATAACTATAATATGTTCCAAAGGGAGAAACAGGCATCTTTTGATCTTTCTTTTTATTACCCTTTCCCAGAAAGAAAGAGATGTTTAGAGTTTAGTGGTGTTAAAGCAAAGGAACATGCTTCCTGATATTGTCTGTGCACTAATGATAACAGTCTGATTTATGGGCACTTTCTTACAAGACTGCACTTTAAAAGGAAGTCATTTAGAAGAAACAATTACTTACATAGTACTTTAGATTTATTATGCATAATGCTGTCTGATTACAGAAAACAAGTAAAAGGGCAATAAGAACCGAGCTGTATAAGATATGCAATTGTGCAATTTAAGTTTGCTACCATAACTTAAATCCAACTTTTCTTTTTTGAACAATAGTTTTTATTGAAGTTTTAAAGAAAAAGAAATAACTTAGCCATGGAATTACTTAAAAAAAATCTTATACTGTAATGAACGTACATGTGAGTAATCAGAGACACCAAGGTCCTCATGTACGAAAACTGTCTAGGTCTAAGACGTTCCTTGTTGCCCATAGCAACTAGTCACAACTCCCCTTTCATTTTTTTCAGAGCACTAAATGAAATTAAAGGGGAACTTTGATTGGTTGCTATGGGCAACAAAGAAAGTCTTAGACCACTACGTCTGTAGAGAAAGAAAGAAATTGTACGATAAATACATAAGGAAGTACTTACAAAAATGGTCATTTGACTCAGAAAAAATCAAACAGCCCTGTTCCCAGAGCAGTCTCTGCAAGCGCCGGGAAGCAGAGGAAACCTCTGATCCCCGGCGCTTAACTCTTTGATTGCCACGGTCCGTAACTGCAGCATAATCAAAGGGCATTCCCCTGCTTCATTGGGTGATCCTGGTGACCCAGTGGAGCAGGGAAACACCTATACAGTGAGCCTTGGGGACCTAGAGTAGCCACAGGGCTGTCTGTGTAGCAAACCTGCTGTCAGAGCACGCTGTGTGCTACCCTGACTGCTGCCTGTGTCAGTATGAGTTTAATGCATTAGCATATATGAATATGCTAATACATTACTAAGTGAAAAAAAAATGTAAAAATGATTGTGCCCACATTACACAAAAAAAACCCTACATATATTAGGTTTTATATGACTGTAATAGTCTGTAGAATTAATCTTTCAAGTTATTTAGTGTAAAAAAAATAAATAAAAAACAAAAAAATTTAATAATTTATATGTGAACTCAAACTATGCTCCCAAGAAGTACAACTTCTCCCACATAAAACAAGGAATCATACAACTGTGTCATTGACAAAAAAAAAAGTTAAGATTGTTGACAGTAAGGAGGCAAAAACTAAAAAAAAAATGTCCATGTCATTAAGGCCTTTTCAGGCCTGGGACTTAAGGGGTTAAACTATTTCTTTTGCCTTTAATTAATTTTCTCTTTTTTGTTAATATTTTTTATTCTGCAAGAATTCTAGATAGATAGATAGATAGATAGATAGATAGATAGATAGATAGATAGATAGATATGAAAGAATAGTATCATTAATAACAAATAAAGAGTTGATAGAAAGTAAATAAGAGATAACTCTGTAACAATTTCAGGCTATAGGTATAGGTTATTTGGGCAGTCTGATGAATTACTAATATTCTTGCTTATGCAATTTGCATCTCAAGCAACGTACTTTACAACAAGAGATCTGCAGAGATCAGTATAGGACACACACAGGATCTACAGAAAATGTTACAGTAGATATTTTTTTGAATTTATTTTACAAAACTGATGGTCTTTTCTTATAGAAAACATATTGATAAAAATATTTTCAACTCATTTGGGCTGTAAGTGTTAATAGAAAATAAAGTACTGTACTGCTGTCTCCTGGGTGAGCTGTTCATAGAAACTCTAAGGAAGGTGGCTGTGACACTGTAACATAATTTTATATGAAATTAAATTGAGCATAACTTTAGAAGCCCACAACACAAATCTAGGTTCTTTAAGTAATTGAGTCTGTTGAGAATACCTTGATTAAAGCAAACTTTCAGTTAATTAACAATTCAGTGATATTCATTGCTTATTATTTTCCCTAATTATTGGTTGTTGTGTTATGACTTCACCTTTTGGGAACCCCCCCTACAGCAGTTTTTCTTTTTTTTATTTTTTAAGGGTTATCATTTTCAAGGGTTTGATACTATTGTATCTCCTATAATCCTGTGTATCCTGGTAGTCACTAGCCAGCATGCCGTCTCCCCTCCATGATTTCATTATGATAACATTATTTTGCAGCAAGAAACAGAGAAAAGAGAAGAAGAAAAGAGAAAGTGATATTTATGCTATATACTCCAGTATCGGGTTCAATGCAGGGTTGTATTTGTGGGTTCAAATACCCCAGACATTTTTATTCTCCATCTCATTTGGGCCGGGTTTAAAAGCTAAAGGTGCCAAATACATTTAAAGTTAAGTTTTAAATAAAATGTTTGTAACCCCTTTTCCCTCAACCTCAGATAAAAAGCAGTAAATCGCAACTGCAGCATCTAAGGGGTTTGACAGATAGAGGGCTGTCCATCTGTAACCCATCAGTGCACATGAAAGGGACGATTCTGAGTTGCCTTGGTAGATGGGGCCTAACAAAAGCTTCCAGGCTGTATGCCTTTACATTGTACACAGGCAATAGTTTCATAGTTTCATAGTTTGTAAGGGCGAAAAAAAGAAAAGCGTCCATCCAGTCGTCTTTTGGTCCCTAAGGTGTTGCCCAGGGAAAGGGCCCAAACCCCCCCCAAATTGAGGTAAAAACCCAAATTTGTCCTCATTTTGGGGAAAAATTTTTTCCCCGATCCAATTGGAAAACAAAAAAAATTCCTGGTTTCAATGCCCCCTCTCCTAAATTCATAGACACTATTTTTGTTATATTTTTAATCCAGAAATCCCATCCAAACACTTTTTGAAATGTTATTAAAATTCCCCCATGAAAAAGTCCCTCTGGGAGGAATTCCTAGTCTCATGCTTTTACAGTAAAAAATCCCTTTTTATTTTATGTAGAAATTTTTGGTTTCTCAAGACTTTTAGAGGATGCCCCCTTGTTCTGATACAGCCGGGGGTATAAATAAATTTGGGGAGATCTCAAATATTAAACCTTTGATGTATTTAAACATTTTTATTATGTCCCCCCGAAGCCTTTCTTTTCTTAAACTAAAAAACCCCTTAATCTTTCAAATCTTTCGGGGTTTTCTGTATTTCCAAACCCAGTCCTTTTTTTATTTTTTTTCCCCGCCGTTGTCCTGTTCAGCTCTCCCAATGTTTTTCCCTTGTGCACGGGTTTGCCCAAAATGTACACAATATTCCAGGTGGTTAAACCAGTGACTTGTTATAAGGGGAGAATAATGCTCTCATCATGTCCCTTCTAGGGCCCCCTTTTAAATGAAACCCCATGTTTCCTTTTTCCCTTTTGGCAGTGCTTTTGGGGACCCCTGGCTGCTAAAATTTAAAGTTTACTGTCCCCCAGGTTTCCCCAAGTTTTTTTCCCATTCCTTTTCCAGCCTTTTTCCATTTAACTTTTTAGTCATGAAATGGATTTCTTTTTCCCATGTGCAAAACCCCTTTTTTTTAAATTTTGTTTTAAAACCCTTCACCTCCCATTTCCTCCCCGGGCCTCCAATTTTACCCAAAGATCCTTTGTAATAACACAATATCCTTATTGTTTTGGATTACTTTACAGAGTTTGTATCGTCTGAAAAAGTTCGAAATTCTACTGTGTAATCCTGTTTTTAAAGGATCATTAATGAAAATTTTAAAAGTGGTTGGGGCCCCAATTTACTGACCTGGGGGTTACCCCATAGTAAACAGCGATCCAGTCCGGGGATGAAACCGTTTTTTACAAACCTTTGTTTTCTTTAAGTGACCCAGTTGTTTTACCCCTTGCACACATTTTCCCCCGGGCCAAAGCATTCTCATTTTTTTTTCCAAACCCTTTTTATGTGCCCCGTATAAATTGCTTTAAAAAAAATCAAAGATATTTGACATCCAGTGCCTCACCCTGATCCTTTTCTAGTTGACTTCCTTCTTTGGGAAGGGTGATGAAAATTGGTCTGCCCGGGAAAGATCCTTCATAAAAACCCCAGCTTGGAAATGGCGTTTAAATTTATTTTCAGTAAGATACTCCAGGATGCATCTCTGGAAAACCTTCAAACTTTTACCTACAACAGGGTTTAAAGGCTTCCCGGCCTATAGTTTCCTGGAACCCCTTTTTTTGGCCCCCTTTTTAAATTTTGGGCAAAACTTTGCTATGCGCCAACCCTTTGGGACATCCCCCGTTCTTGGGAAGCCCATTAATATTAAAAATTTGGGGCCCTATTTTTAAATTCACTTAACTCCCTTGGGGACCGTGGGTGTATCCCATGGGGGCCCGGGGGTTTTTTGTTTTTTTTAAATTTTCCCTTTGGGGCGGAGCTGATTTTTCCCTTTCGTTAGACAAAAAAATTTTTTTTTGGGAGTTTACCTCACCCCTTTTTAAAGGGAATCACCCCCTCAAAAAAATTTTTCCTTTTTTTTTTTTTTTTTTTAAAAATTTTGTGGGGGGGTTTTAATGGGTTTGCTTTTTTTTTATCCCCCTTACGGTTTTTCTCCCTCAGTATTTTTAAAGGGCCAAACATTTTTGTTTTTTTTTTTTTATATTTATATATTTAAAAAAAAATTTTTTTTGGGGTATTTTTACTTTTTATAGAAATATGTCTTTCCGTCTCCAGTTTGTTTCCCTTTATCTTTATTTTCCCAAAACTTTTTTTTTTTTCCCTATAGCTTCTTAGTGCCTTAAATCCCCCTTCCTGTTTTAGTAGGTGAAACGCTTTTTTTTTTTTTTATTGCCTCTTTTTTCCCCCTTTTGACCCACTTTGGGGTTTTTTACATAGGGGACGAAACCCCCCCCCCTCGGGTGTTTACGGTCCCTTCTAAAAATAGTTTTAAACCCCTGAAAATTTAAACCGCCAAAAGGTCATAGTCTTGCCCAGCCATGTTTTCAGTTTCCCCTCTATGTCATATTTTTTTCAGTTTATTAGAAATTTCAATTTAATTTTAATTTTTTTGGGGTCGGGACCCCGGGGCTTTGGTTGCATGAAATTTTTGAGATTTTTCATTTTTTTACCCCTTTTCTCCCTGTTTTTTTTAAAACTATTGCTAAAACCCCCCCTCCACCCCCCCCCCTGTTTTTTTTCCAAATTTCCCAGCTCGGGTTATTTTTAAAATATCTTGCTGCTAAAGTGTAGTTACCCCCCCCCCCAGTCCTATTTTAAAAATATTCCCCCAACTTCCGGGCCCTTTTTTGTCCCCCAAATTTACAGCTCCCACCCTCCCCATTTAGATGCAGCCCACCCCTGATGGGTTTTGTGACAAGACAGAAGTCAGCCCGGTTCTCCAAAAAACCCAAATCCCTTTTTCCCTACCCCAATTTTGGGGGCCCTTTTTCCCCTCTCAAAATCTCCCGCTGCCTCTCTGGTGGGGCCCCCGTAAAAAGGGGTAAATTTTCTAAAAATTTTTCCTTGGGGGTCCCTTGCCCTGAGTTTTGGCCTAAGTCCTTAAAAATTCTTTTTAAAAGGGACACCCCAACCACCCCCAAACTCATTCATTGGTGCCAATGTGCACCATGACAGCGGGAAATTACCCCACCGCCCCACCCGCCAATCTTTTAAACCCCGACCCGCGATATGTCAAACCCCCGGGCCCCAGGAAAAACAATATTTTCAAGATCCCGGTCTTTGTGGCAGATTCCCCCCTTCCTGCTACCCCTAATAATGGGGGTTCCCCAAAACTACTAGCCCCTTCTAGCCTGACCTGCACCCCTATTCCCCTTTCCAAAATTACCATTTTTCCTTTTCCAATGCTTTTCTGACGGGAATACCCTTTCAGGAGCAAAGTAATACTTTGGTATACTGGAGATTGCATTATGACATCCTCCATCTTTCTTTATCTTTAACAGTGGTTTTATTTTGTAAAGGAGTTAAAAAATTTCAAATTTCAGTTTTTTGTGTAGTGCTACCCTTGTTTTTCAACAGAAATATAAACTTTGTGGGTTTTTTAAACCAAGTTTAATTTGTGTAACAGAAATAAAAAAAAAACATTTGGGGGAAAATTTTTTTTCCCAAAAATTAAAGTTAAAAAACAATTTATTATGTATAATAATAATTATCTTTATTTAAGAAACGCCCAAAATATTCCGCCCGCACTTTACAAAAATTTAAGGGGAAAAGTTTCAGAATTAAATTTTTAAATACTTACAGATGAGGGCACAAGGTGTGGGCCCCGTTTTTGAGAGCTTACAAAACTTGAGGTGTATGGGTGGAAAAAAACGGGGAGAAGTGCCAAGTTTACAATGGTCTGCCCCCCTGACAGTACATTATATACAGTAAGTGGCCCGTGAGTGCCCCAGTGTAGGGAGTGACGATGGTGTGTGATAAGCAGTTTGGGATCTTGGTAGGGAAAACTGGAAGATGTTTTCTCAGGGGGCCCCCTTAAAACTTGAGGGTTGTGAATGGCCTGATCGCCCGCGGTTTTCCCTGTTTTCCCGAGAACTGGTTTTCCCCACGTGTTTAAATCTTGGGGGGGACGGGCAGGGAGGTTCGGATGGGTTGATGGGGGTAACCTGTTTTCAGCAGCAGAGTGGAGGAGGGGTCGGGTGGGAGACAGAGACGGGGAGGTGATGAGGGGGGGGCAGATTGTGGAGAGCTTTATGGCGAGAGTGATGGGGGTTTTTTTTTTTCTGTATCCTGTTCTGAATGGGCAACCAGTTTCAGTGGGAAAGACACAGGGTAGAGGGTTTTGTATAGCGCTGGAGAGAAAGATGAGGGGCCCGCCTGCTGCATTTTGGACCCGATTGAAGAGGGGGGGAGTTTGAAAAGAGGGGGACCATAAACAAAAGGGGTTACAGTGTTTAAGGGCGAGAAAGGGGTAAAGGGGCCCCAATGAGGGGTTTTACCCTTTTTTCCACCCGTGAGAATTGGACGATTCTGGAGATGTTTTTGAGGTGCAGGGGGCAGGGAACGGGCAAGGGGTTGGATATTGGGGGTGAAGGGGCAGATCCGAAAAACTAGTATAAACCCACAGACAGCAGGCCCGCTGCCTTGGAGAAAAAGGTGGTAAAAACCCCAAAAAAAGAAAAAAGAAAAGCAAGGGAGGGGGGGGGGTTTTGGGACTAGATGGGGAAAAACAAAAAAGTTTAGTGTTAAACAAATTGGGTTTTTAATTAAAAACTTTTTTTTTTTTTTCAAAAAAAAAAATTCAAAACAAGCTACAATTATGGAAAAATGAAAGCAATTTTATAAAAGCTGCTATTGGTGCACAACATAGATGAACATAAAAAATTTTGCATATCTGACTTTACCATAATCATACTGGCCCACTGAATAAAATGAACAAACTTTTTAAGGTCTTTTCCATTCCCTTGCAGAAAGAGCTAACAAAAGTTAATCAACAAATTATATGTACCCCAAAATTATACCATTAGAAATAAAACTCATGCAAACTAAAAGCCCTCCTACAGCTAACTCGAGAGCAAAGTAAAAAGTTATCACTCTTGGAATGTGGTGAGGCAAAAAAGCAAAAAGTGAGCGAGAGGGTTTAGACGGCAGGAGAACATTGCAGGCATAGGGTTGAAGGTTAAGAAAGTTATCTGCAATACACTTGAGCTCACCCCATTTGTCATGGCCGCGTCTGGCCTTTTGGCATTCGCACATAACAGCGGGAACAGGACAGTAACAAAAATACATTCAGGGCACATGGGGTTTCTTATCAGAGAGCCCTCTTGAGCTCTGGCAAGAAGTTCCTGCCTAAATGTCCAAATCAATATACCTCAGTGGACCCATCTCCACACAGCGATACCTTCTGAGGCCTTAAAGGAGTAGTCTGGGTTATTTTTATCCAATGTTTTTAGGCTACCGATGCCCTAATGAAATAAAAAATGTGATACTCGCTTACCTTTTAATCTGCCTTCCAGCGCTGCCACTTGCAAGCACAGTACCTAGGTACTTCCTCTCCTCTAGCAGTATGTGCAACATTCAGGGTTCCCCCTCCATTTTTTTCTGGGTGGGGGATGGTCCCCCCCACTTTTTAGCCACTTCAATAAAAAAATAATCCATCTGAAAGCATGAGAATACAACAAGTGGGAGAGCAGAGCGCAGAGGAGGAAGAAGTTAACCCTTTGCCTCCATAATTTCTGTACATTTTGGGGGGGACAGAGTAGGTAGCAGCCTCAAGTGTCAGTGCAGAGTGAGAGCAGCGCTGATTGGTAGAGCAGGAGTCAGCAGGGGCTGCTTCACCAACAAGAACGCATATAGCAGAGTGCACAGTATGCCCCGCTATACACCTTGTGAACATACCTGAAAGGGGTTGTCTCGCTACAATGATTGGGTTTTAATTAAAAGATCTTTAAAAAACAAGCAGCTTTGCAATATATTCATTAAATATGTCCTACTGATTTTGAGTTATCCCTGTTAGTAGTAGTGCATCAGCTCCTGAAATCTCTATAGCAGCAGACCTGTTGATCTTTATCTCACTGGCTGCCAGTCCTGGTGACTCATCTGTTTCTGGATACAGGTCAGAGCACAGAGCCCCTCCCTCACAGTATGCTTTTGTAGGGAAGGGAGGGTGAGGGATCTGGCTTCTGTGTCTGTGTGGATTAACCTTGTGTGTGCCTGCTCCTTTCTGCTCTCTACATAGATTGAGGAGAGCAGAGATGAAGCTGATCTGTGGTCAGTAGGATGTGACAGCAGTGAAGAGGGTTACTATAATCATGATGTATCTGTGGAGCTTTGACTATAATAATAGAACAGATCAGGGGAGCATGTGAACGGTTCATACCCCTCCCTGCTCTGCTGTATTAGTGACACATTGTGATTATAGTAACTCACTTCACAGCTGCCCTGTGTCTGTTCTGACAGGGTTTGCTTGTTGTTGCTTGAGATGTGGAGATTTGTATGCTAAGCAGGGGGTATAGGAACACTTGTATCCCCTCTGCTCTGCTATTAGCATACACAGCTTCACAGACGTCTCCACACTCATAGATCAGCCCTCTCCCTGTTGTCTCCTGACTCTGTGGAGCTGACAGTGCAGCTGATTCAGCAGTGAGTAGCAGATCTAGGCAGGCACACACAGGGTTAATTCTGGCAGAAAACCCCCTCGCCCTCCCCCTGCTGTATAGAAGGAGAATTGTCTGTGTGCTGAGGGGAGGGGGGAAGGGGTAGGAGAAGAGGCAGACAAGAAGCACGCCCCTGAATTCAAAAATCCTATGCTAACAGTGACATTGAAGTAGGCTGAAAGCCTGTAGTGAGACAACTCCTTTAAGGGACATTCATGCAGAAGATATGAATGATGATTCTGGGACGGATTCAGTGCTGGATCTGCCTCAGAACTGGCATCCAATCCATAAGGAAAATTATTTATATTATACCCTATGTAAAATCAGTGTCGTTGTTTAGATGACACTGATTTTACTTGAGTATTTTCGGCGTTTACTGCCAGTGCCTACAGATAATTCTTCGAGGTTGTTTTATGCACTAAAGGATAGGAGGGAGAAATCTGCCTCAGGTAGTCTGGGGTGTTTGCTCGTTGGAAATCTACGTTTGCAAGCGTTGAATTTCCAAAAAATAAACAACACTGTTAGTGCCAAAAACCGTCATGTAAACCCACCCCAAATATGTAGTCTGTGTTCAATAATGTATATATACACACACAATTTCTAGGGTTTCTTGTCTAATGTAGTTAGTCTCTGGGGTACAGTGTGTATCGCAATAACCCTTGGGGTATGGTGTAATAATGTATGGTGAATAATGCAGGTGTCTGGGGTACGGTGTGTAAACTAATCTCTGGGGTACAGTGGTTAATGTAGTAATCTCTGGGGTACGGTGTGTAATGTAATATCTGGGGTACAGTGGGTAATGTAGTAATCTCTAGGGTACAGTGAGTAATGTGATATCTGGTATATGATGTGAAATGTAGTAATCTCTGGGATAAGGTGTGTAATGTAATCTCTGGGGTACAATGTGTAATATAATCTCTGGGGTATGGTGTGTAATGTAATCTCTGGGGTATGGTGTGATGTAATCTCTGGAGTACAGTGAGTAATCTAATTCATTTCTAGGGTTCAGTGTGTAACATAATAAATTTTTGGGATACAGTGAATTATATTATTTCTTGAGTAAAATGTGCAATTCATTTCTAAGGTGCAGTTAGTAATATAATTTCTATGTGTAATATAATTAATTTCTGGGGTGCAGTGAGTGATGTCATTTCTGGTGTATGGAATGCAATAAAATACATTTTGGGGTACAGTATGTGACATAAGTGATTCCTAGGGGTACAGAGAGATTGAGCTCTTTCATTTTCCTCATTCTGTTGTGTGTATAACAAATTTAATGGAGTAGTGATGGAGGATGGGAGGGGTTAAGAAAAATTTGCTGCATTGCACAACATTTTTTTATTTCCAGCTAGAGGGGGAAATATTATAGGTGGGCTGGTTCAGCTTCATTGCCAGGGCTGCTTTTTAGTCCCAGTCTGGTTCTAAACTTCAATAATTAAAGAGCCACTCATAAGCTTACGGATTGCACCTAAAGTGTTTGCCAAAAGGACTCCGCCCGGATCTCCTGGCGGTGCTCACAGCACTTCTCAAGACCTCCAAGCTGGGCTAGAGGGGGGCCACTTCACTGCAGGGAGAGGAGGGGAGAGAAGGGAAGGGAGGGGAAGTGAAAGGGAGGGCGAGAGAAGGGATAAGAGAGAAAATTGGTCCCCCCCACTTTTACGCCCCTGCTGACAACCTTATGGGCAGATGAATAATGCATGTTGTCTCCCCCCTCATAAAAACAATGCTTTTGCTGTAAAGTACAGCGGAAGGTGGGTGGTGCTTAATCCAAATATTTTTTGTTTTCTTTTTTATTGTTGTTATTAGCACTGCCCCCTGCAAGGTGCTGCCCCTGCCACTAGAGCTCAGGTGCCTATTGGTAAATATGGTCCTGGTACGTCATGAAGACTTCATGAAGCCATTTTATGTTGGCTTTCATACAGTAAACTTAGCTTTAGGTAAAATCAGTACATTCTTCCTTTCCTTTAAAAAGAAAAAGCATAAATTCCAATTAAAAGAATTTGTCCCTCATGACTGTTTTAAAAACCTCATCTAGTGTTCTTGTATACATCTTGAATGAAATCCAAACAAGAATATTGAAAATTGGAATATTTTCATTTTATTTATAACATCTACAATTGAAAAATATGAGTACTGGGTATAGAACTGATATGGCTAGTAAACTATATAAATGTATTTTTCATGCTTGAGTAAAGTGTGAAGCATTTTTGGCTTAACCAAGTAATTAGATACTTGGAGAATTAGTAGTGGCAATAAATAAAGTGGTCATTTATCAAAGTGTCAAAGATTCAAGAGGAAACTCAGTGACTCCGATTTATCAAGGAAAACAGCAAGTAATTAAATATTGTTACTGTACATACAAGCTTTTTCTACATTTAGTCCCTATCTGAATTGTGCGGCTAAAAATAATCTGTCACCAAATTCTCATTAATATCCTTGCTGAAATGCATGCACTTCATTGTCCTCCCTGCACAAAGCAAAAGAATAGGAATCTGCTGAAACTCCATTTTTCAGAACAGATCAATTTTTATAAATGGTTCCTTAGTTACTCTCTCTTAGCCTTAATCCAGATGCTTACAAATGATGGTCTGACAATCATGAATATCACTACTGACAACTTAATTCAGTGAAAACTGAATTTCAAAAAATATTGTAATGGATTTTTCCAGAAATGTATTCTGTGCTTGCAAAATATATGTAGAATTTGTTCCGATTGATATTAGTCTGAAATCTATGTGTGGTGGGGAAGTGCTCATATGTCATTTTTATTTTCCATGTCACTATCTATAAAATAAAAAACCTGAAATCTTGCAGTTCTCACTGTGGTTTCTGAGCTTTATGATCTTTCCTATTCCATAGAGATAACTTTTCCACAGTCTCCTCATTATCAATACAGACAGGATTAAAATAAATGGTAATACCCCTATTATAAGGAGGAAGGCAGATAACACAGGATCCACCAATTACAATATGTGATGGTCATAGCTCACCTCCTTGCCCTCCCTGCACAGTGATCTCTACACATCACAGATCCACACTCTCCAATAAAACTCAAGAGGTTGCTTTCTGACAGAGGTCTTTAATATCCATTTGGTTGCAAATCTCAGAATTACTGTTCACAGAGCAGCAGGTTAGGCAAGAACGCTGTCCTTTGACTTTAAAAAATATAGTCTGAAAACAAATTAAAAAAATTGTAAAGGTTCGGTGGATTCGCTGGACCACCGCAAGCGATGATAGTTAAGCCACGTCAAGGAGCGGAGTCTAAGTAGCCCCCGGTATTCACCAGAGCCCGCCACAAAGCGGGATGGACTTGCTGCGGCGTGAGGCTACCAGGTCGCTACCCCTGACGTGACTTGCTTGCGATGGCGACTGGGGTACTATGAGGTACAGAATCGGAATCCAGAGGTGTAGTCGGGGACAGACAGGAGGTCAGGGCAGGTGGCAGAGGTTCGTGGTCAGAGACGGGCAGACGGTCAGGGCAGGCGGCAAACAGGCAACGTCAGGAAACGTAGCGGAATGGACTGGTACACGGGTAATCAGACAGGACTTTCCAGCACTCAGAACAAGGCTAACGCACACCAACAAACTGGCAGAGAGTGCTGGGGGCATATAACTTAAATAGGACCAGCAGCCGGTACTTGACCCAATTACCGGCGTCCTGGCTCGTTACATCTGGACCAGCTGTCGCGCACGCGCCCTAGGGAGCGGGTACGCGCGCGGCGGCCGGGACAGGCAGGAGCAGCGTACATCAGAGCGTGGACGGGTAAGTGGCTCGGCGCCGGACCTGGGGTGGCAGGGGGATGGTCGCGGGTAGCCGCGGAGCCCGCACCGGACCCCCTGCGGGCAGGGGGGCGGCCGCAGGGCGCAACCGCACTCGCGCCAGCCCCCCATGACAAAAATCTCTGTATAATTTTAATAAGCTTACAAAAACGGTGGCACATTCTCAGCCTTTGCAGCATGCCTTGCATAGACCATAAGACCAAAGCATACTCAGGTTCTTGACAGCATAGTGTGCACACTGCTGTATAATTAAAGGGTTTTCCAGGATCATAACATTGATGACCTGTAGAGTAGACAATTTGTATCGATAAGTGGGGACCAACTCTTGTCACCCCTGCTGATCAAGTGTTTGAACTTAAAAGTGACAAGGCTGCCATCCCCTCACAAACACAACTAAGGCTTGGTTCACATGTAGGCTGGAGGTTCCATTCGGAACCTCTGTTGTAGAGATGAAAAACTGACCCCACAGGATCTGTCCACTACGGACACCTGTGGCACCTGATGGACACCATACCTCCCAACTTTTAGAGATTGCAAAGAGGGACACATCAGGCCACGCCTTCAAGTGAATGACATCACACCAGGACACACCTCTAACCACACACCACCTAACAGTCACGCCCTGCCCACATTAGCAGACCAGCGCAAACACAAGAGCAGCATTACTGGGGTCTATAAAGGTGTAGTTATATATAGTATCGATTATACAGAAATCCATACAAATAGCTGTAATGTTCTATGGATGATACCTCTATATTATCTTCCCATCAAAACAGCAAAAATCTCAGTGGAACCCAATGGATCACATTATGAGTCAATGGGATCTGTTGGGTGCCATGGGTGTCCATCGTCTGACTAATCTGGCACTGCTGGTATGGTTTCCATTTAGATGAAAGCCATGATGGCAGTGGGACCAAAGTCTTATTAATTATAATTTTCTCAAGTGTATGGCATTCAGACACATACTGCAGCACGGCACGCTAAGGCCTCGTTCACACGGCTTATTTCAGAACGTATTTACAACGGATTGCCGATCGTAAATACGTTCTGAAATCAGTTGAAAATCAGTTGCAAATAAGTGCCACTAAGTGTGGCACGTATTTGTAACTGATTTCCCGACGGATTCACCATCTCCAATCATTGTAGGTGGTGAGTCCGTCCGTAAATAATTGACATGCACATTGTTTTTCCGTCCGGATTGCCGTCGTCAATCCGCGGCGGCAATCCGGCACGGAAATACGCGTCGTGTGAACGACGAGCCGTATTTTCTAATAGGCTGTGACTTGTTTCTGACTGATTTGCCGACGGATTGATGATCGTCAATCCGTCGGCAAATACGCGGCGAAATAAGCCGTGTGAACGAGGCCTAAAACAGACCACACAAGTTGGTCTGCACCACAAAATGTGTCCCTACTTTTTGACAGTTAGAGAGGGCAGGGAGGCATATATGTGAGAGACAGTACTTTAGTATAGATGGGTGTAAAGGAGTGTTTAGTGCACACAGTTATCAGAAGGTAAATGGAAGAGGAGTACATAGAGCAGCACTACATTTATAAGCAGGCATACAAGGAGGCTTTAGTGTAGGAATTATATTATATGAATTATATTAGCAGATATCTGGGGATTCAGTGCAGTGTTGTACAGTAGCAGACAGATATTTGCTGTAAAAATCTGCTAGCTACTGTAAAATGATGCACTAAATTTCCCCACATCATCTGGCTGCTACTATAAGTTATATACTATGCTGCTGATCAGGGTGCTTTACTAGTGCATCTCAGAGTACACTCAGTATAATAGCAGGCAGATGTCTGATTAGGGGGATTTAGTGCAGCACAGTATAGTATATTGTGCTGCACTAAGTCCCCCTCATCATCTGCCTGCTGCTATACTCATATACTGTGCTGATGATGGAGGTTTAGGACAGCAAAGAGTATACTAAGTATAATAGCAGGCATTTGCCTGCTTCCATACTATCACGTTCATATGCTGGGGAGACGGAGCAGAAAGCCAGCGGAAAGCCAGCAGACGACTGATGCTCAGTCTGCGTGCACAGGACATGGTGAGGGCAGGGTGTTTCAGTCTGCACACTGCCTGATAACACGGTACTCATGGAGAAGACAGGAGCGAAGCAGCATCACTGTTGGGGGCTGGAACGCTGTGTGTGCGGGACTGTGCAGCAGGTAACAGAAGCTGCTGGTCCCGTGCTCAGGGGCGTGCAGCAGGTACAACGCACAATGATTTCCTTGATGAAGGTGCAGGGCCAATACACGGGGCTCACAGAACACTGAGGGGGGGGGGGGGGCATGGCCACAACGCTGTACCGCTGGGAAGTCGGGGGTTCTCCCAGCCGTCCCGGGCACAGGAGATATTGTTTACAAATTGTGAACGGTTGGGAAGTATGGGCCCCTAATAATTATAGTGGCCTGCTGGTTTTCCACCGTGGTGTCCGTAGTTGAGATGGAAAAAATAGCACAGCAGCCTGAGTTACTTTTTCCATCCTAACTACGGACACCACGGCAGAAACCTAATAGAACCATTGTAATTAATATGGTCTGTCAGGCACTACGGGTGTCCATAGTGAATGGATCCCATAGGGTAAGTTTTTCATCTCTACGACAGAGGTTCCAAACGAAACCTGCAGTGCAGATGTGAACTTGGCCTAAAGGTACAGTCTGCAGCTATGCAAAACAATAAGAACAATAAAGAGGAGGCAGTGCTCACCTGGGTGCCATAACACCTTAAAACAAGAGTTGTTTACTCATTGATCTGATCTTAATGGCCTATCCAAAGTATTGACCAGGGCCGGACTGTGAGACTGAAATTATAAAGTAGCCCTGGCACTTAAAACCTACCAGCCCACATACAATATTACTCCCCCCACATAGCGATGAACATATCATTCTGCAATGCAGCAAATTTTGGTCTATTTACCTTCCCCCTTCATCTCTACCCCCTTTAATATGTTATCCACAGTAAAGAAGCCGGAAATCATGTAATGAATGATAGTAAACACTGCAACCCCTCAAATTAATGAAATCAGTGTACCCCTGAAATTAATTATATTAAACATTGTACTCCTGAAATGGTATTACATACCGTATTCCCAAAATTCCACACACTGCACCTGTAAAATAAATGATATTACACACTGTACCTCCAGAAATTAACTATATCACAAACCATGTCCATTCCAATTAATTGTTTGTCACATCTTACCCCACAAATAAATTCTATTGCTCACTGTACCCCCAAAATGAATGATATTCAACACGGTATCCCCAAAATGTATTATATTTGACACTGTACTCCCAGAAATGTATTATGTTACACTGTACCTCTAGAAATAAATTAAATCACATTCTGCCGACAAATGTGGTGTAGCGGTACTGATGGTGCACTGTAAGCGGTGGGATGCTTACAGTGAACTGTAGGATGACTGCTTGTTGATGGTGTATGGGTGCACTGGAAATACATAGTGAACTGCTGGATGCTTATCAGTGGTGTGAGAATGTGTTGTTGGCAAAACAGGACATATGGGATATTTGCTAGTGACATTTGGATGTAGATGTGGAATGGTATGTGGCATATGGTGTCTTGAGCTGAAAAGAACCAAGAAGCAAAGAGTATTTTCAGACATCTGATCTGGAAACTGAATATTTATTTGTTCCTCTGGTCTGAAGTCTGACATATCCTAGGGTCTAGTCTAGAATCCTATGAATGAAGGCACCTGGGTAGAGTCTAATTGATCTTGGGGCCTGCCCTAAATTAACTCAGACCATAGATTAACTTAGACCCTGGACTCCATTATCACACCACAGGCTAAACTATGAAATAATTTTAGTCTTGAGGTCTGGTTTGAGGTTTGAATTAATGTGTGTGCAGTAAGCCTGGGTTTCAAGAGGAGAAGCAGGAGAACTGGAGGCTGAGGAAGCAGAGCTATGCAGAAGACTGGAGACACAGCAAAGACCTGTTCGGTGGTAATCAAATGAGTTGCCAGCTCAAATAGCATAATTCTTTGCAGAAGTAGTCCTGTATTGCCCACTTGGCACTAAATTGGCATCTGAGTCAATGCCCTCACTGTCAGTGTTGAATAGATGGAAGTTATTACCAGAAAGGGCTGGTTCACACGGCTTATTCAAGCCGTAATTGCGGGACGGATTTGGCCCGCAATTCTGGCTTGAATAAGGGGCGGGGCGGGGGCGCTGCCCGCCGGCCCTATAGACTTTCATTATCCACGGCGCGTATCCCGCCGGGATAATGAACATGTCACTTTCTCCCCGCTTGGCGTATTCGCCGAGCGTGGGAGGAAGAGGAATCCAATCCTATAGAACTGTGGATTACCGTAATGGCTGGGACGGATTGCCAAAGCCGTGTGATGTAAGAATGGATTGCAGTTGAGGAGTGGCTGAGTAATGGCTGCAATCGTCCTAAATATACAGCATTGGGTTAAACTGGCCCTAACATAGTTGGGAATTTCAGTTGAAAAATGTGGAGCTTAGTGTAAGGGGCTGTGGAATGGCATCCTTATTTACTATAGTACTGAGCAGTGTAAATTATAGCATGTCACGGTCCACACTGCAGCCCTCGTTCCGGACCACGGACATGGTCGTGTCCCTGCTGCGTTCCTGTGTTTGTCCCAGTTCGTGCTATGTCCCTTGTGTCTGTGCATTCACCTGTCCTCGCTCTCACTCCTGTCAGGGTTCCTGTCTGGGTGTGCACACGCTCCCTAGAGCGCGCACGCGCGCGCTGGTCTGGATTTAAATGGACGTTGTCCCAAATTCCTGTCTAATGGCCTACGACCTCCTGGGCTATAAGGAACTTCCTGCCTCTGTTCCTGGTCAGTTCTTGCATGTCCACTTGAGTGCTTGACCTTGATGTTGGTTACTGCTGGTCCTGTTCTTCAGTTAACCCCTGTAATACACGTTGTACTTGCAGTTAACTCATGGGTTAACTGCATACCTACTCCTGCTGTTCCTGCCGTTGCATCAGTCTATTATTGGCTGTGAGCGTTCCTTCCTGCTGTTTCCTGACGTTTTACCAGTCCGTTACCTGCCTGGGATTCTGTTACCTGCCTACGGCTATACCCATCGGGACCGTCAGCTTTGTCAGCAGCCGGTGTCCTTGTCCTGCATTTCGGCTGTCACCGTGAGTAGCCTACCATCTACACTCGCGGTGGCCCAGAGGATCCACAATACTCGTTCACAATGACCCGAAGATACATGACATAGCGGACATCCACACCAGCAAGGGCCTAGTTTTCATTTCTGTGTGTGATGCACAGATACTGAAAGATGCCCCCAATATGATAAGAGGCCTGTGCCTTTTCATGCATTTTTTCATGCACACTTTCAATTTCAAATGCCGGTTATGCCCTCTCATATGTTTTATTTCCCAGCATGCTGCATGTGTCTCAGTCAGTATATTGCCTTGCTGGAGAATAAAGTAGGCTCCCCAAAGTCTGGGCCCAATAAATTGTGTCCATATACTACACCTGTTCAATACTCTGCACTACTGTAATATAGTGGTGCACTACTTAGCGTCCTAGTATTAGTAAATCTCCCCAAATATCCGAATAGTGTATAACACATTAAAAATTTAGGGCCATGTGTATGAAAACTGTCTAAGTCTAAAATTCACTTTATTTCCCATAGTAACCAATCAGAGCGCCTCTTTCATTCTTCCAGAGCACTATATGAAATTAAAGAGGCACTGTGATTGGTTGCTATGGGCAACAAAGGGAATTTTAGACTTAGACAGTTTTCATACATGTAGCCCTAAATATAGTGCTCCTTGGGGATAGTGTTTGCTGACAGATTGGTCTGAGAAAAAAGTGTAAGGGTATGTTCACACGGTGTTCAGACGCTGGTCAGCGTGTTCTTCTTAAGCACAGGTGGGGCCGTCCCCCTTCATTATCCCTGCCTCGTAGACGCTGGAAAGAAGTGACATGTCACTTCTTTCTGTCAGCGTTCAATACACAGCGGGGAAGGCGCCAGGTAATCATAGCTCTCTATGTAAGCTATGATCACCGTAATTACAGGACGTATTTACAGGACGAAATATGCCCCGAAATTAAGCCATGTGAACATACCCTAAGTATAAAAAGTAAACAAGTTGATGAGCAAACAAAATATAAGTGTCAGAATTTCATAAAAAATAAAAGTATATAAATATGGTGATAGAAATACACAGAAAATCTTATCAAAGCACCCCCTAGGGTATCTCTGGTTTTTGTGCAATATTTGAGCTCAGTTAAACCTTTTTTTTTTAGATACCATGTAAACTGACTGTTCAGGTCTTACATGAATAAGAAATCTCAACAAAAAAATTCTATTGGGCCGCTTATAGACTGTGTAATTAATTATGCAGTGACATTTATTGTAAGCTCTGACATTTAAGAGTATGAATAAAAGAACCTAGTGGAATAGAGCCAGAAGAATGAGTCTCTGTTGATGAAAGCTTACAATTGACCAATGTAGTTAAACAGGACTAATCTGCTTCAAACCCTTCCACTAATCTCATAAGTAAAGCCTAAAAATTCCACTTCATACTCATCATCCACTCAAAAACACCAGCTGACAATAGTAAGAGCAATATGTAGAGCATGTTAATCCAAAGCAATCAGCTGCAGATGTGTTAGCACTGGTATCTTTACATATGTACTCTTATATATTGTATATACACAGTTGAGTCACCTTTTTGTAATCACTAGCTAATCTCCAGAGTAAATGCTGTGTAAAGCACTGGCAGCAGCTAGATGGACTAGCAGGTTGTCGTAGATATCCATGCTGAATACTGGAAAGTGCATGGGTGAGGATCCATAGAACAAAATGATGAAGTGGTCCCATAACTACTCAATTGGGTTCAAGTCTGGATTGTTAGGGGTCCAGGATAGTGCTCGGAAGTCTTGGACATGATCTTGCAAGCAATGTTAGACATTTCTAGCCATGGGATGTGTCGCATTGTCTTGCCAGAAGATTCATTGTCTTGCCCATCTGCTTCAGGAAAGACTATCAGAATGTTTGGGTGTATGTGATCTGCAAGGATGGCTTCATACACCAATTGGTTGAGAGTGCCTTTCAGATGGATGAGTGGGCCCAAAGAATGCCACAAAAATATTCCTTAGACCGTAATGCTGCCACTTCCAGCTTGTGTTCCTCCAGCAATGGTTGCAGGGTGTTTCACTTCTGTTGTTTCTTGCCTGATATACCAATGTCCATCCATCTGATAAAATGTGACTCATCGAAGAAGGCAACCCTTTGCCAATCAGCAGAGGTGCAATGACCATCATAGTCATGTCCACAGAAAGGTTCTCTAAACACCTCTTACATTGATGGTACATGGTACTCTGCAGCTTCAATGTTGCTTATTCACAATGGCACTGTCCACTCATGATACAATTTCACCACAGCAGCACACAAACAGTTTCAGAAATACTGCCATCCTTGGTCAGAAAACCAATAATTATTCCTTTTTGCAACTCTGATAAATTTATCCACAACAACAACAAGGGATATGTGTGCAGACAGCCTAGTATACCCACCAAGGCAGCTCACCACATATGATTTCCTTCATGAGCTACACGTTGCCGACATCGATAGTAGGAGATGGTCATAATAATGTGGGTGTGTGACTGTGTGCATGTATAGATATATATTGTGGCAGAGCGACCTTAGGCAGTCACGTCTCTGATGCTAGGGGGAGTACTGCAGGATATCTGCAAGCTATGTGCCACCAAAGGCCTGGTTTTGGTGGGCGAAGCCAGCCATTTTGGGTCAGTAGCCGCAGGTTGACTCGGCCAGCTTTATTCAGGCACCAGTCAGTACACACTACTGCAAAACCAAAGAAACCAAACCTTGGTTGTCTGTCCACTAACTATACTGAAGAAGAGACCCTCTCTACTGTGGTCTGGATCTCTCGCCCTGCCCCATGAAAACACAGCTCTGCATACTTTCCAGGCTTCCCTCAAGTCTTGCAGGCTAACAGCCTCCTCCTTTGCACAAACGTTGCCCCTTACTCAAGCAGCCAACCATACCCCCTTGTTGTCCAGATTAACAGGTTTTTAATATGCCTTCAAAGACCAGCCAAAAGCCTGTCCTGGAATGCAGGAATGACCTCCCACCCAACACTATAAGGCAGGGTTAGCACGGCGTACTTGTGGGACGTATTTCGCCCTCAATTACGTCGTGTGCTCTGGAGCGGGGGCGGGACGGGGGTGGGGGCGGCAGTCCGCCGGCCACATAGACATTCATTATTCACACCATGTATATGCCATGAATAATTGACATGTCACTTATCTCCCCGCTCGCCATATTGTGCGAGCGGGGAGAGGAGACGTAAGCCATAGTTCTCTATGAGAACTGTGGATTACTGTAATGACTGGGACGTCTTTCGCCCATATTTGAGCGCAGTATGGCGCGAATTATGGGCTGAAATACGTACCAGTCATTGCCGTGTGAACATAGATTAACCGTTCCAGGAAATCTAGCCCATAATAACCGCACAGAAGCCATACTATCTATACATGTCTGCAGCCTTCAGCTACTGACCCAAAATTGCTGGCTTCCCCCACCGAGACCAGGCCCTTGGTGGCATGTAGCTTGCAGATATCCTGCTGTACTTCACCTAGTGGCAGAGACATTTGACCACCTAAGGTCACTCTGCTACATATAGTTTCCAAGTCCATAGTAAAGTAGATACCCTTTCTATTGTGATCTGGATCTATCACCCCATCCCTCCGAAACACAGCTGTGCATACTTTCCAGGCTTCCCTCAAGCCTTGTGGGTTAAGAGCCTAGTCCTTGCCTCAAATGTTACTCTTTACTCCAGGCAGCCAACCACATACCCTGTTGTCTGTTGTCTGGATACCAACTGTGCGGGGGAAGCTGAGGGCATAGCTGCTTATACAGGGTGATCTACAGGCCCGGACTGCCCATAGGGCAAACCGGGCATCTGCCCAGCGGGCCGCTGGGGTCCGGGCCGGCTCGGAGCGCCCGCCGAGGGGGCCGGTGTTTCCCCCCGGCGGGCCCCGAGTGCCGGCGCATGCACAGGGGCCGCAATGGTCGCATCTGCGACCGGACCCCTGTGGCAGGGGGCCGACAGGCCCCCCTCGCCACATGGTGCACGACCGGGTCACTGACCAAGCCATGCAGCCATCACGGCCGCCGTCTGCACCGCACATTGCAAGCAGAGGCCGAGGCTGAACAGCTGGGATCTACTGATCCCATCTGTTCAGCTCCCAGGAGGCAGCGGGGCAGGTGCGCGATGTGATGCCTGCTCCACGTCCTGCACACTGCTGCCGGCGGCGCTCCGGACCAAGAGAAGAGAAGAGGAAGCAGAAGCAGAGACATCAGGGAAGTATTGGTTTTATTATTTTTTTTAAACTACGAGCCCTGCCTGCATACCTATATACTGCCCCATACTGCCCTGCCTGCTTATATACTGCCCCATACTGCCCTGCCTGGCTATATACTGCCCCATACTGCCCTGCCTGCTTATATACTGCCCCATACTGCCCTGCGTGCTGATATACTGCCCATTACGGCCCTGCCTGCCGATATACTGCCCCATACTGCCCTGCCTGGCTATATACTGCCCCATACTGCCCTGCCAGGCTATATACTGCTCCATACTGCCCTGCCTGGCTATATACCGCCCCATACTGCCCTGCCTGGTTATATACTGCCCCTTACTGCCCTGCCTGGTTATATACTGCCCCATACTGCCCTGTCTGGCTATATACTGCCCTGCCTGGTTTTATACTGCCCCATACTGCCCTGCCTGATTATATACTGCCCCATACTGCCCTGCCTGGCTATATACTGCCCCATACTGCCCTGCCTGCTTATATACTACCCCATACTGCCCTGCCTGGCTATATCCTGCCCCATACTGCCCTGCCTGGTTATATACTGCCCTGCTTGCATACCTATATACTGCCCCATACTGCCCTGCCTGGCTATATACTGCCCTGCCTGCATACCTATATACAGCCCTGCCTGCCTACCTATATACTGCCCCTACCTACCTAGAGATAAGCCCTGCCTGCCCATATAATGTCCCTGCCTGGCTATATACTGCCCTGCCTGCCTAAATACTGCACTGCCTACCTATAAGTGGCCCTGTCTGCCTATATACTGGCCCTGCTTACTTATATACTGGCCCTGCCTACCTATATACTGTCCTTGCCTGCCTATATACTGGCCCTGCCTACCTATAAGTGGCCCTGCCTGCTTATATACTGGCCCTGCCTGGCTATATAGTGGCCCTGCCTGCCTATATTCTGGTCCTGCCTGGCTATATACTGGCCCTGCTTGCCTACATAATGGCCCTGCCTGGCTACTTACTGGCCCTACCCGGCTAATTACTGCCCCTGGCCCTACCTGGCTAATTACTGCCCCTGGCCCTACCTGGCTAATTACTGGCCCTACCTGGCTAGTTGCTGGGGGCAGCACCAGCTACCTGGCTAGTTGCTGGGGGCAGCCCCGACTACCTGGCTAGTTACTGGGGGCAGCCCCCGCTACCTGGCTAGTTACTGGGGGCAGCCCCAGCTACCTGGCTAGTTACTGGGGGCAGCCCCAGCTACCTGGCTAGTTACTGGGGGCAGCCCCAGCTACCTGGCTAGTTACTGGGGGCAGTCCCAGCTACCTGGCTAGTTACTGGGGGCAGCCCCAGCTACCTGGCTAGTTACTGGGGGCAGCCCCAGCTACCTGGCTAGTTACTGGGGGCAGCCCCAGCTACCTGGCTAGTTACTGGGGGCAGCCCCAGCTACCTGGCTAGTTACTGGGGGCAGCCCCAGCTACCTGGCTAGTTAATGGGGGCAGCCCCAGCTACCTGGCTAGTTACTGGGGGTAGGCCCTGTCTACCTACCAAATTAATGGAGGAAGGCCCTGTTTACCTACCCAATGGGGTTCTACCTATTTACATGCCACTTATCTGACATTTTTGAATTTCTAATTTTTAGGGTCTAACATACGCTGTTTGGGAAATTGATAGGAAAGTGCTGGAAAAGAGAGGAGCCTAAGATGTATTTGTTGCAAATTCTACAGGGACGAGTAGTGACCACTAGAAGAGGACACTGCATGCTGTACTGGACAGAAAAATAAATGGAAAGGAACAACTCATCAGGGAAGACATCATGGAGGTTTGGGCCAGAAGGAGACGAAAAGGAGAAGAAGACAACTCCCATCAGAGATGACGTCTCCTGTGAGTCTCTGCTGTCAGGGGTCATTTTACTTCTATGTTGAATCAGTGCTGTATTCATGGGTTGGTGACCTGACTACTGGTGGTGTGATTGGTGGTGTTGTAGGGTATGTTGGTTCTTATGTAGTGTCAGTGTGGGCTTGTCCCTGATTGTAAAGCAAGTGCACACCTGACTCTGTGATGAGGGGTTTCTCTGCACTACTCTTTCTTTCTTTCTTGTGTTTAGGGGGCTATCACACGGAGCAGTTTTAGTGCATTTTTGATGCCTTTTTTTGTGCAGAAATGTACAGCATTAACTGCTCTGCCTTTCTGCACAAAAACGCACCAAAAACCCCTCAAAAATGCACAAAAAGTGCTTCATGTGAAAGCACCTTTATAGTGTAGTTTATTTTAGAAAGTGACGAGGTGCGAGAACAAGGGACATTTTGTAAGCGGATATTGTATGTGGGCTGGTGAAGGCTTTGTGCCAGGGCTGATTTTTATTCCCAGTCCGGCCCTGGTGATCTGAGTCTGTCACTACATACAGTACAACAGGCAGAGCACACTGAGGATATAGTGTGACAGAGTTTACTTGTTGCTTCAGCCTCCTCCTCCATAGAATACAGGTATTTATATACACTGCTGCTGGTGTGCACATGATGTAGACTTACAGGCTCCCCCCTACACGGTGGACTCTACCAGCTCAGAGGCAGGAGATTTGATACAACTGTCAACATTATCATCCATCAAGCTGACATGTGCTGACTTCGCCAATTTCAGCGCTGTCTTAAAGGACCAGTGCTTTTTTAAAAACAGAACTGCAGGTAAAATTCTCTGATTTTCCTAATGAAGCATATTTGAGAAAGTGCTTGTATTTTAGTCTTCTGTTACTTCATGAGGTTTCTCTGAAGGTAATAGGTACTCTTTAAGGATGCGCTGCCACTGTATATATATAACTGAGCACATATATACATATATTTTATTACTGGACCGGGTACCGAAAAAAAAAATATTAATTCAATAAATTTATTTTTATTTCTTTATTTTTGTTAGCCAATGATCAATAGTATGGGTGTAACGAAAATAAAGAAATAAAAATGAATTTATTGAATTAATATTTTTTTTCGGTACCCCCCTATTATTGTTCATTTTATATACAGATCGGCACAACTTTGTGAGTCTTATCATTTTATTTCGGGTATGTACAGTTTTATTATAGATTGCATTAGAAAACCCAAAAGAGCGTCGCTCGCTCTCCCATTAGTCCAAATAACCGCGCCTCTTTTAACTTAGCCAATCACAAACAGAGCTCACTCTGCATTTCTTTTCCCCATAGAACTCTATGAGAAGGTAGCTCAGCCGCTGATTGGCTAAGCTGGACGAGCCCCTCTTCCTCCCAACCAATCACAGTACTAGCATATTTCCCATAGACAGTAATAACTTTTAGTTCGCCCTTCTATCGCGCCCTTCTTTCTCCACTCAATATAGACGCACTACATATGATTGGTGGATTCACATCTGCCGCCTGGGCTCAACCAATCAGCTCTTTTCTGCCTTTTTTACTGTATTTTGAACTGTTCCGCCTTTGAATTTGATTGGTCAATATTCCTCCATAGGTTATAATGGTTCACTGTCGCTCCTATTCTGATTGGTTGGTTTCTGCCGACCAATGAGAAGAGCTTACAGAATTTGAATTACTGTATTTCCCGGCAATTCTCTATATCCCAATTCCTGATGTAGCACTGGTGACTGCGACAAACGCGTTGTTAGGGATTTGATTGATTTTTATAGAAGTTTCAGCTCTTTTTCAGATATTTTACACTTAATAAAAACGATTTTTTAAGTCATACTCCATGCCGCACAGCGCTGAGAGCCGAGATTTCATTGCCCCGATCTCTCCATAGACTACAATGGGACAAGTAGCTCGCGCTCTGATTGGCTGGGATAGCCAAGCCCCCGCTAGCTCAACCAATCAGCTCTTTTCTGCATTTTTACTGTATTTTGAACTGTCCCACCTTTGAATTTGATTGGTCAATACTTCTCCATAGGTTATAATGGGTCCCTGTCGCTCCTATTCTGATTGGCCAGGATAGCCAAGCCCCCGCTAGCTCAACCAATCAGCTCTTTTCTGCATTTTTACTGTATTTTGAACTGTCCCGCCTTTGAATTTGATTGGTCAATATTTCTCCATAGGTTATAATGGGTCACTGTCGCTCCTATTCTGATTGGCTGGTTTCTGCCGACCAATGAGAAGCGCTTTCATAATTTGAATTACTGTATTTCCCGTCAATTTCCAATATCCTAATTCCTGATGTAGCGCTGTTCTAGATTTTTGGAAAGCGATTTTTTTTTTTTTTCTTTGAAGGTTTGAGCTCTTTTTCTGAAAATGTTTTACACCTAATAAAAGCGATTTTTTTGGAATCATACTCCATACTCCGAGAGCCAAGATGGATTTCTGTTGCGATCTTCTATATGTTTCCTCTCATGTTACGTTCCAGACCAGAATCAACCAGGTCTGCCTGTCGGAGTTGGCGAGCGCTGCAATGCGCCGCACTTTGCCGAGCCACGATCATACATGCCTCGGAGTTTTCGAACGCGCCGTGTGCCGCCCCAGAACGCCCACACCGCGCCCATTACACGCCCCTTCATGTGAGGCACAGCGTGGTAACATCGCATCCCTGCGTCCGACAGGGGATTCGAGTCGGTGAGGCAGAATACGTCAGAAATCGGGCGCAAATCCCAATCATACATGTCACCCTCTGTGCCCTTTCTTTCTCCAAAGTAAATCTCTTGAGGTAAAGGCATTTCTAGTGTAGGTATCATGCAGTTACGGAAAATGTTAACTGAAAAGTATTACCGCCCCTTCTAATAGTTTTCTATACTGGCATTTTAAAACGGATTTTAATATTTTAAAATACCAGCATTTTTTAAAATGCTTTACATAGTTTTCATGATGTGGTAATTGGTGTTTTTAGTGGCATTGTTCATGAAATATGTTGTTTTGTACATGTATGAAAACTATTTAGGTATAAGACTTTCTTTGTTGCCCACTGCAACCAATCATTTTTCAAGAGCGAAAGGGGAGCTCTCACTGGTTGCTATGGGCAACAAAGAAAATGTGGGGGGACAGTGTTTTTCAAGTACATCAGAGAAAGATATGGAAAAAACGCCTCAAAAGTGCAATTCCCAAATCAGGCTACATTTTTGTTTCAAAAAGCTGCAAACCAAAACACTTTGGGCCTCATTTATAAAAAAAAACAGTTTAAGCCTAAGGGGATGTTCACATGGCATGTTCAATTTTTTTTTGGATACATTTTTAGATGCATGTTTGGATCCATGTTTTAGACCCTAAATAGACCCAAACAAGCATTTAACAGTGTGCAGTGTGATTTACATTGCTTTCAATGTGAAACACATATCAGTGTTCAGACGAGTGATCGCCGATGCCCGTTTACTTGCGTCTTTCTGATGCGTAATTCGGATCCGTTCAAAGAATCGTCATGTCAGTTCCTGATCCATTTGATGCAGCAGACGCCCTGTTTAAAACAATAGGCTGCGTTTATGCTGCAGCAAAAATGCATCCAAACACGCACCCTGTTTTTGTGAAAAATATAAAAGTGTCATGAAAATTTTGAAAAATTTGCCATTTTCAAACCTCAAAAATTGCTGCGTTTAAGACAGACAGTTATTACAAACAAAGGGCCTCATATATGAAAACTGTCTTGGTCTAAGGCTTTCTATGTTACCCGTAACAACCAATCAGAGCGCCCCTTTCATTTCATATAGTGCTCTGAAAAAATTAAAGGGGCGCTCTGTTTGGTTGCTATGGGCAACAAAGAAAGTTTAAGACCTAGACAGTTTGCATACATGTTCCCCAAAATGTTTATAACTAGCATCTTCCATATGTCCACTGTAGGTTGACACCATTTTTAAATGTCTTTTTATTTTTTAGGACATTAGGGGGCTTAGAAATTTAGTAGTAATTTTTCACATTTTCAAGAAAATTAGCAATATTGTTTTTTTAGGAACCAATTGAGTTCTGACATTGCTTTGAGGGGCCTATATGTTAGATATCCCCATAAATGATTCCGTATAAGAAACTACACTCCTTATAGTATTTAAACCAGCATTTAGGAAGTTTATTAACCCAATTGATGTTTCACAGAAATTAAAGCAAGGTGGAGGTTTCAAAATGTCACTTTTCTTGCAGATATTTTAATTTTTATCCATTATTTACTGGAACACTGTAAATGTGACCAGGGAAATGCAACTTAATGTCGATTCCCCCAATTCTGCCATTTTTATAGATATCCCAAAAGTGGTCCTAGAGCGCTAATTGGTTCAACTACAAGCCTCAGAAATGGAGGAACACCTACTGGACTTTGGGATTTCATTTTCATTATGATCTTCTGTAGGCACCATTACGGGTTTGCGTAACACCTAAGGTGCTAAAACACCCATAAAAGATCTATAATTGGAAACTACAGCACCTTAAGGAACATATCCAGGGGTAGAATCAGTATATCAACCCCACAGGTGTTTCACAAATTATTTTTAGTGTTAGGCTGTGAAAATTAAAAAAAAATTAAGAATTCCAACAATCTGCAATTTTAGTGTCTTATGTTTGCAAGGAACCCTGGAAAAAAAGCTAATTTTTCAACATTTCTTTGAAGTTCGGCAATACCCTATATGTGAGTGTTAGGGCGCATGGCAGGGCATACAATGAGGGAGTGCTGTTTGGCTCTTGGAAGGCAGAATTTAGTGGGTGTCATGTAGCATTTTCAAAGCCTCTAAGGTTCCAGAACAGGTGAAACCTTCCAGAAGTCACCCCTCGTGTACTAGGGATGTATTGTGCATTTTGAGTATTCCACAGTGTTTTTAGCACTGGGCCATGAAAATGGTGGGGAAAAATGCAGTTCTGCCATTATTTTTTGGGCTTTATTTTTACAGCGTTCACCATGCGGCTTAAACGACATGATAACTTTACTATGCGGGTTGGTACAATTACAATGATATAAATTTTAAATAGTTTTTTTATGTTTTATTACTTTTGCTTAATAGAAATGCGTTTGTAAAACATTGCGTTTTTGTGCCGTTAAAGTCTAATAGCCATAGCTTTTTTATTTTTCTGTATATGGAGTTAAGGGCTTGTTTTTTGCAGGATGAGCTGACATTTTATTGGTATCATTATGGGGTTCATACGACGCTTTGATGGCTTAAGTTTATGTGAGGCATTTTGAACAAAATACAGCAATCTTGGTAGTGTTTTTTTTTTTTTTTTTTACAGCGGTTACCATGTGGTATTCCCGACCATGATGTATGATTGCGTCAATTGTTGGGAAGGAGTTAGACAGTATAAATTTGGGTTGTATCAGCATTAGAAAACTCCTTAGTTTTATTTGCAGCACATTGACACACATTGCATCTACTACCACCACAGCTTTAGAATCCCTTATTGGGGTTATCAAGAAGCTATTGATTGAAGACTGTAATCTTGGAGGTGCTGCTACCACGACATTTATTTTTTGGATTAGAATGCAGCAGACTGAGATAAAGGGGAGATTAGAGAAAGGTGGATAGCTAGCAGTGCAGAAGATAATGTCAAGAGATGTTTTTTTGCATCAATGGGTTTATTAAGGCATGTTTTAAATAGTAGGGAAAGATACCAGAACCAAGAGGGAGGTTAAATATGGTAGATTTGTAGGAAGCAAGTGGACTGGACAAAGTAGAAGAGTCACTAATGCAAATAGTTCTGTTATTAGGTCAAAAGAGAACAAAAACAAATGTGGAATTATGTGAGACCAATGCTACTAAGGGACTGCAAGATAATTCCATGGATGTTGTCAAATTTTAATTAAATGTACTGAATAATTATAATTAATTATAACAAATGTAATAAAAAGAAGTGAAAATTTCTTACATTTCTAACCTTTTTGCTGTCAGGAATGAGGTCATGAGGATAGACCAAACCACGATAACTGTATAGCAGCAAGAAAAGCAGTGTCAGACTGTTGAAGCCATGTATCTGCAAGAGCCAGCACTTTGAGAGCATTTCAAAGAGACAAGTCATTAGAAAATTTGAGTTTGTTGGAAGTTGACTGAGCAATCCTGAGTCTATAGTTAAGAAGTCATGCAAGGATTGTTAATCAAATTTGCACGGTTCCTTTGTATGGCAGGTAAAAAGTTTAAGTTAGCAGTAAAGAAGATGGGCCACGGTTAGGAAAGATGTACTCTGAAGTTAATAGCAAGAGAATAGAGAGATCACAGATGGTTCAGTAATCTTTGAGGATATTTTTTGTGCTAAAAAGTGGAATGAGTTGGTTTAAGGTAATTCAAGAAAGTGAATAGTTCATGTTACCTGTGTGCAGGAGGAGGAAGAGAGGAATTATGTGAACAGAATCTGCCAAAGGCACAAATGGATGGTGGGAGCAGCACAAATAATTACAGAAAATTGGTAAATATTCATGTGTTACGCTGCAGATAAGTTTGTTTGAATAACTCATTTGATGAAGACTCTCAAGCCTTTATTACCATATTTAACCATGTTACAACTTGACTTCTGCCCTCATGGCACCTCTAACATTAAGGGAGACATGTATGATCGGGTATTTCACCCTTATTTGCCATAAAAAGTGAGCAGTCTACAATATCTAATGCACCTAATGAATGAGTTAGGCGCATTGTTCATAAGACTCGACACTTTTTAATGCGCCTAACAAGAGGGGGCGTGCTGGGAGCGTGGTGCACCACACCTGTATTATTAGACACATATATGAATGTGGGACGGCAAAAGTAGGCGCATTGCTGCTCGAACAGGCAGACCTATTTTAATGTGGTCTGCCTGAGCCTGAGGAATAGAAGTGGAGATAGATTTGCTGTTAAGCTGAGGTACCTACTTTTGCCACAAAAAACTGTGAAAACTTGTTTACTCGAGTATATGCCTAGGGTGGAAAATGCAGCGGCTGCTGGTAAATTTCAAAAATAAAAATGGATACCAATAAAATTACATAGGCAGGTATAGGCAGTTTAATGTCCTCCATGGACAGGCACTTATATGTCCCCCATAGGCAGGTATAGGCACTTATATGTCCCCCCTAGGCAAGCATAGGCACTTATATGTCCCCCATAGCAGGTATAGGTAGTTATATGTCCCACATAGCAGATATAGGCCCTTATATGTCCCCCATAGCAGGAATAGGCACTTACATGTCCCCCATAGCAGGTATAGGCATTTATATGTCTCCCATAGCAGATATAGACACGTATATGCCCCCCATAGTAGGTATAGGCACTTATATTCCCCCCATAGCAGGTATAGGCACTTATATGCCCCCCATAGCAGGAATAGGCACTTATATGTCCCCCATAGCAGATATAGGTCCTTATATGTCCCCCTAGCAGATACAGGCCTTTATATGTCCCTAATAGGCAGGTATATATGTCCCCCATAGCAGATATAGGTCCTTATACATCCCCCATAGCAGGTACAGGCATTTATATGTCCCCAATAGGCAGGTATATATGTTCCCATAGACAGGCATAGGCAGAGCATGTTAAAAAATAAAAAATACAAATACTCACCTCTCTCTCCTCCTACCACTCTGCTCCGATGTGACCTGTCTTCTTCCCAGAACAGGGGGCATGATGTCATCAGGCCACGCAGGCAGCGTGATTACACTCACCCTGCCTGTGCCGGAAACTCCGAAGGGGACCACAAGCTGCGGCCATCCGGGGTTCTATTGTGGAGCAGGGAGCGCTCGCTCTCTGCTCCGCAATAGTGTCTTCACCTGTATGCGCTCCCAGAGGAGTCGCATACAGCTGAATTGATCCCCGCGGGCGCCCAGGCCGCGGCAGCACCCGGGCACAAGCGGGTAACTCGAGGATCAGCTGTATGCGCTCCCAGAGGAGTCGCATACAGCTGATCGATCTCCGCCGGCACCCGGGCCATTGCAGTGCCCGGATGCCAGTGGTGACTGGAGTGTAAGGCTATGTTCACACGGCTTAAAATTGGACGTATTTCAGTCCGTAATTACGCGCCGGAGTGCGCAAATTACAGCTGGAATACGTCCTAGTCATTACGGTAATCCACAGTTCTCATAGAGAACTATGGATTACGTCTCCTCTCCCTGCTCGCACAATACGACGAGCAGGGAGAGAAGTGACATATCAATTATTCACGGCGTATACGTGCCGCTCGTAATGCAAGTCTATGGGCCGGCGAGGTGACCCCTGCTCCCGCTCCCGCCCCGCCCCCGGCCACACGACGTATTTGCGGGGCGTAATTACGCTCTGCAAATAAGCTGTGTGAACCTAGCCTAAGCTGAGTACGGCTTTTTCAGCACATTTTTTGTGCTGAAAAACTCGGCTTATACTCGAGTATATACGATAATATAAAAATATATAATATCCACAAAATATAAAAATATCTCCTATAAAATGTATTTAAAATTAATGGAATATAAAACTAATTTTACATTAAATAACCCACTGAATATGTTTTTTATTGTTACTACATTAAATTTGAAATGTATTTTCACTGCTCTCATCCTTTATTCTTGTTAGCAGCAGATTATCCAGATCATTATCCAGTAGTTGAACAGCAAAAGGAACTTTATTCTTGAAGAGAACAAGCAAAAACTTCAGCACACATGAGAAAAATGTCTGAATCTTTTCAGTCCATCTGCAGTAAACAAGATCTGAGCTGTCTCTTCCTCTCACAGTTTTTTTTTTTTTTAAAGCCTAATTTTAAATCCACAATGACAATATTCCTTGACAAAGGCTCACACATGCAATACATACAAAAGTGGTTGTTGCACACAGTAATAAGTATTATTCCAACAATTCTACATACAGCAAGAACCAGCACAGCACAGGTATTGATGGGACCTGTGGTCCACCAAGCAAGATCACTACCATAGTTTCTATATACTGACATGCTATTCTAATGACTTTTCTTTTATTTTCAGCATATCTATAGCCTTTATACATGTTTGGCACATTACTTATGCGCCTAAGTTCCATAATGTGCCAAACACACAGGCAAGGTGTAATGAACTTTAGACACTATTTATGAGTACACGAAAACCACTTTCATATTATTATTATAATAATATTATTATTATACACTGAAAAATAGATGAGAAAATTAACTTCAATGGACCTACAGTTTTTCCATACATGTCTCCCTAAATGCCATTTAGAATCTTCCTCCCAATTTTCTTCATGCTGGGGTACATATCTAAATTTATCAAAGTAGGCAGCTAGACTTCTTCATCAGGTTTACAAGTCAAGCCATTATTCTCCATAGAAATTGTGGTGTGTATAACAATCTGAGCAACAAAGTTATTATGTTATTTAACACACATGGTTTAAAGAAGAAAAAACCTTCACACAGCTCCCCCAACACTGACATTAAAAAGTGGATTTTTGTGTTTGTTTTTTTGTAAAGAAAAGTTTTTTCACAGTTTAAAATACGATGACAATAAAAAACTAGATAACTTTGGTGTTAGGGTATATCTACACAGAAAAACATCCGTTGTTCCATCGTTTTTCGTTTTCTAAAAACGCTAAAAAAACTGCTGAAAAGACAACTTAAGACAACTGAAAGAAGCTTGCTGGTCATAAAGACAGATTAATTGGAGCACAGTTAAAACTGCACCAAAACTGTGCTATGTGAAAGCACCCTTGGAGTCTATGTAAAGCGCCGGACTTTTTTTGTGTGTTTTCTGCGCGTTTTTTTGGCACGTTTTTTGCAGAAATACATAGCAAATTTATTGCTGTGCATCTCTGCAAAAAATGAGCAAAAATGCACAAAGTAACTGCAAAAAACTGACTTTTTTCAGCAGCTTTTGATAGACAGTGGACAAAAAACTCAGTTTTAGGAACGTTTTTAAGATTTGGTTTTCAGGTGGTTTTTTTTGTCCAGTGCTGTGTAGATCTAGCCTTACTGTAATCATATTGACCAACAGGATAAAATTAACATGTCATTTATGCCACAATGGTGGACTGCAAAATTGCTGTTTCTTGTTCACACTGACCCACACTCTTTGGGTATGTTCACACGGCTTAATTGCGGGACGTACAGTACTCCCCACAATTACGCCGGGTGTTCGGGATCTCGCGAATGACAATGTCACTTATCTCCACGCGCGTACAATATGATTGTATTGTACGCCTGGGGAGAGGAGGCGTAATCTATAGTTCTCTATGAGAACTATCGATTACCATAATGATTGGGGCGCATTTCGCTTGTATTAGAGCGCAGTACGCCGCGAAATACATGCCGAAATGTGTGCCAAAATAAGCCGTGTGAACATAGCCTTAGGAAGTTTCAACTGTAACAGTAACTCAAAAGCTCATAAGATGGGCACACCATATTGAACTTTAAAATGGAATATATGTTTAAGTATATATGTTTAAAATTAAAATTTTTAGCTGCAGGGTCAAATGTTCACTACACAACTAAACACCTTCAATGGTGTAGCTTCTGAAAATGTGACATGGCACCCAAAAACCCTTCCATTTTGCATTCCAAAAACCGAATGACGGTCTTTCATTTTAGAGCCCTTCAGCGTGTCTAAGCATCAAATTACTACTACATATAGGGTATTGCTGTACTTTAGGTAGATTACATATTAAATTTAGGATCATTTTACTTGTGAAAGTCAAAATATTTTATCTAAAACTCCATGTTACTGGGAAAATTATTTTTTTCCTTTTCACGACCCAATGCTATTGTACTTTGTTTATTGAATGTATTAAAAAAAAAGTGAAATCATTAATAAATGTTATTACAAAAAAAGAAATCTGCCCAAGGCCAAAAGCATTGGAGGTTTTTATTCCAGCTAATAGTGGTATTGTACAAAATACTGTCATAAACTTGTATTATGTGTATACATGTAGTGTATTTTACAACAGCTATTACAAGGCTTTACTCAGCAATAATTTATCATAAGGTTCTTGTTTTATTTTGTCCTTCCCTTGTCAGAAAGAATATATTTTGCCAACTGTATGGATTATTGTTGTTGAATTGTTGTCCAATTTAATACAGATGACTTTAAAGATTCTGAAACTGGGGGCATTGTGACATACCTGCAGGCTGACAGGTTTCTTTTTTCATGTGTGTGAAACATTGCTTTGTATGTGTTTTATACCTTACAGCTGTCTGCACCAATAAAAAAATAGATGAAAAAGCTTTAAAAGTAACTGATAAATACAATGTCTGGGGTGTTTTTATTCAGTTTTGAACTCTCCTGAATTCGAACAAACATTTTAAAAAGATAGCTATAGGAAAGCATATATTATCTGAAACATAATTAGACCATTCCTTTAATCATATTCCATCAGTTCAGATGTATCAAAAATGTCTGCAAATGTTAATGCAATCAAGTGTTGTTGAATAATTTTACCTAGACATCCTCCAATTACCATTACCACTGCATGTCTCGTCTTCCACAGAAGCCATGCTGGAAATGTCTAAAAGGGAGTAGGTTTCCTTTTTAGAAGACTTAAAATATACAACAACATATAGCTTTCCCAAAATACAACATAAATGGCATTATCTAAAGGGGGTATTCAAAATTAGAAAAACATGGCTGCTTTCTACCCGAAACAGTGCGCTGCTGTCTTTGGAAGAAAACAGCTTTGTTTTTGTTAAAGGGGATGTTTCGCTTCTTCAGTTTGGCTGTTCTCTAGAAGCTTGATGCACTCACTTCCTGAAATCCAGGGGCGTTTCTTCCCCTCCCAGCTGGGTGTTTCTTAACTGAAGGCTGGGGGTGACATCATCCCCCTTCACTGTTCATGCTGGCTCCAGTGGGTCTCCCCCCTCCACATGTCACTGTCCTCTCCCTATGCAGTCTTATTTTGTAAGAGCTGTTTACATATCACAGGCCTGCATTCAGTCTAAACAGTCTTCTATGAACTCAGCACTGATCTCTCACAGCTGGAGGTTTGCTACAGTTGAATCCATCCAGAGCACAGATCCATCTCCCTTCATGTTTACATAAGGCACCGACGCAAAATTCTGCTGTTTTCTGATTGTAGCAGTAGCTGCAGTGTCAATAAGGAGCAGTCAACTGTATAGAGTGAAATTTTTGTCGGCCCCTTACAAGCAGGATCATTAAGGCACTGTGGCACAATTCTGCTGTTTTCTGATTATAGAGACAGCTGCAGGGTCAATGAGGAGGCAGCTGGCTGGAGAGAGGGGAATTGTTGGGGGCCCCTAGTGCTGTGTGAGAGACAGGAATGTGTGCTCCGTGAATTCGGCTGTTGGGGGGGCCGAACAGAATGTAAATTATTAGAGCCCTCAGCTTATGAAATGCAAGGTGGTGGGATGCGACTATCCGACCAGCACTGGAGAAGTTTGTTTACAGAAAATGAAGAAAAGGCAGACTGTGAAAACAAGACAGCTTTGCTAATGACATCCAATTGCAAAGTTGCTTGTTTTCACTGTCCTCTTATTCGAAGGCCATTTAATGAAATGATACAACCCCTTTAATGCTGGACAACCCTTTAACCACTTTCTGCTCCATGATGTATTATTACATCATAGGCGGGAAGCAGTTTACATATTATCATTGCTCAAACCTGAAGGACCTATCACCACTGTCCCTCATTGAAGAACGCTGCAAGTAGTCATTCATCTTGACTGACGGACGATACCATCTTTCATAGCCTGTACGGTGAGTATAGAGATTGAGCAATGCGGTTGTGTTGCTTCAGAACTATTACCCCCATCCTTACTGCTACTACTGATAACGCCTCCCCGGCCATGAATATCTACTAAGAGCTCTTAATAAGTCACGCAGTCACTAGGTAATACAATAAGCGATTACCTTACCATACATATCACCATCATACTGCTACCAAACAGATCCCACTATTCCAAGACCAACATTACCAATAATGCTACTAAATAAGGACATGAATATACCACAAGAACACAACCACAAATTACCACCATATAGTAACTGAATAATATCACTATACTATTACTGAATAAAGCTCAGTATATAAAGACTAATATTACCACCATATAGTGGTATATACCAGTGTACAAAGGTGCCCTACAGACTGTATATTACCATCATACAGTGACCATATAGTGTTAGATACCAGTGCACACAGGGTCTGCAGACTGTGTATTACCTCCATACAGTGACCATATAGTGGTAGATACCAGTGCACACAGGCTCTGCTGACATATGAGAGATTACAGTGATTACAGTCCTTCTGACTCACAGGTGACGTTTCTCTGACGAGTCGTTAACTTTCCCTTTTGTTATGAATCTAGTCCAGACCACCATGTTGACTTCTTATGGACACCACTTGTCCCTGCAGATTTGGACACAAATATTTTAGAATCCCCACTTTTCCAGCACCTCCCTTCCTGCCCCCCATCTCTGTACACCTCTGGTCCCAACATAGGTATGTAGGTAGGCAGGCTATAGATGGGACCCAGGTAGCTAGGTAGAAAGGCTATAGGTGAGGCCCACATAGGTAGGTAGGTAGTTAGGCTATAGGTGGGACCCACATAGGTAGATTATAGGTGGGGCCCATATAGGTAGGCAGGCTTTAGGTAGGCTATAGGTTACCCCATATAGGCAGGCAAGTAATAGGTAGGCCACAGGGGGCCCATATAGGTAGGCAGGGTTTAGTTAGGCTATAGGGGGCCCATATAGGCAGGCAGAGTTTAGGCAGGTTTAGGGGGCTCATATGGGCAGGAAAGGTTTAGGTAGCTATAGGGGCCCATATAGGTAATCAGGCATGGTTTAGGGGGGATTATAGGGGTCATATAGGTAGGCAGGCAGGGTTTAGGAGGGTTAGAGGGGCCCATATAGGTAGGCAGGCATGATTTAGGGGTGTTATAAGGGCCCATGTAGGCGGGCAGGGTTTTGGGGGATTATAGGGGCCATATAGGTAGGTAGGCAGGGTTTGGGCTCCATAAGTGTTTAAAAAAAGAAATAAATAACTTATCTCTCTCCATGGTCCCACGAAGTGATACACTCCCAGCCAGCCTTTGAGCCCGGCTAAGACAGCAAGATGATGTGATGCCCACATCAGCACTGAGGGCCAGCGTCTGGTAAGTTTAAGGCCTGAGTTCTTATGCTTACCAAGCAGGTTAGCAGAGCAGAGTGCCGGCGGTGCTCTGCTCTGCTAGTATCAGGCAGTCTGACTCTTGCCTTTGAATGCTTGGTATACAGGGCCCTGGCGTTCAGAGGCAGGGGGCAGCAGGCCCCACCAGGAAATGAACTATAGTTTCATACATTGCCGGCTGGGCCCAGGAGCGGAACTACAGGGGTAGCAGATGTGGTGGCAGCTGCCCCGGGCCCAGACCCCCTAAGGTCCCGCACCCCGTGGCAGCTGCTATGTCTGAAACCATGGTAGTTCCTCTCCTGATCATAGTGTCACTGTGATAACCTCTGTGCTGTGTGTTTTATTTTTTCTTTATAACTGATCCATGTGTGATAGTTTTCTGATCACTGATCAAACCCTCAGACCACTTTATTTTTATCTTTTGTACTATTTATTTTCTTTTTAGTGACAAAGAATCATCCTTTGTAATCACTCCCCCGTTATTTATATTGTATTCCTGTCACTGACCAGTGGTATTGCCATCATCCATTGGAAGGCATACTTTGCTCTATGTTTTTTGGAGCATTATGTTCAAATGTTTTTTTTTTTTTCAACTCCAGCAATGATTTCTAATCCAGTCCTTGCAAGACTTTTTTATACAGTTTCTTGTTTTTTAGACTACACCAGAAAAAAAACTATAATTAAAAGTTAATCCTAGTTACAGAATGTGCTATTTAGCTTTTTGAATCAAAAGTGATTATCAATAAAGGGGATTTGTTGTATACAACAAAAAGTTTTTAAAAAGAATTAAAATGTATTGTTTTAATTGTAGTTTATATATTTTTCTGTGATGAGGGCTTTTGTCTATATGGAGTTCACTGCGTGGATTAAGGGCAACATGTTCCATTAGTTAGAAAATGAAAAAGTTGAAACAAATTTTTTTATTTTCATTGCTGAACAATAAAAAAAAGTCAAAAACATGTCCAAATGTGTACTATCCCACTAACTGAATTCTTTGAGTGGTACATTTTTCAAATTCGGTTTATTTGTTGGTGGTTACCCCTGTGACGCCGTAAGTAATTGACATGTCACTTATCTCCCTGTGCACACAATACGATCGTATTGTACGAACGGGGAGAGGAGGCATAATGCATAGTTCTCTATGAGACCTATGGATTACCATAATTTCGGCGCCCGTATTAGAGCGCAAATACATGGCAAAATGCATGCCAAAATTACCCCGTGTGAATATACCCTGATAGTTACAGCTCTGCAAATGCACTATGGCACCTGAAAATTATTCCCGCAAAATCTGTGCTCCAAAATTCAAATGGCACTTCTTTCATTCTATACCCTTCCCAACAAAATTTTGGATGATTTTGCTCTGGTTTTCCTTGTGAAAATAAAAATTTGAGACACAATTATGTATTATTGAAAAAATTACATTTTAGTTTTCACACCCAAAGTATTTGCAAAATAGCTGTGCAGTCAGAATGGTTACTGAACCTCAAAGTGGATACTTCAAGACTTGTAGTTTCTAAAATTATGTCACTTCTGAAGGGGTTCCAGTATATAGATATCATACCAACTTTGCAAGTGCAATATGGTTCCAAAGAACCATTCCAGCAAAATCTGCACTCCATAAGCTAAGCAGCATTCCTTCCTTTCCAAGCTCTGCAGTTTGGGCCAAACAGCAGTTTATGGCCCTATAGTGTATATTCAGTATTGCTTTACTTTAGAGTAATCATCCAACACATTTTGAGATGCTTTTTTCCAGAGTTTCTTGTAAAAAAAAAAAAAAAAAAGTGTAAGTTAAATGCTTACTAAAAAAATATAATTTTTTTTTATTTTTACAGCCGAATTGCAAAAAAAATCTATTTTGGAGGTGCTCATAATTTCTAAGGCCTGTGTTAAATCAAGTTGCACACTAGGGTCACATACTGGGATATCTCTAAAACTTCAGCATCAGAGTAGTAAATAATAAAGGGCTTTTCTCACCACATTGATGAATTTTAATCATGTAGGCAAAGGAAAATAAAGATGATTACCAAATACATTGCTGTTCTGATTTTGCTCAGCACTAGAGAAATTCTTATCTCCTGTTTGCTTACACAAGCTTCCCTAGGTTACCGACCATCTCTCTCTGATCTCATGGCTCCAACTGTTGTGGCCGTACATGGTGAGGTCACTCCTTGCTGTGTATTACCTCCAGCACATGAGCTTGTTTATCTAAGTTACTGACAAACTTTAATCCTTTAGAGCTTTGTAGCCTTCTGCCTTACTTTTGAAAACATTTTTAGCAATGTCCTGTAACAGGAATAGCGGAGCTGATTTGCCAATCACTGCTATAGAACCACCCTAACCAAGAAGTAGGAGCCTGAAGCTGGCTTTGAAGAGCAAGCTCTGTGAAACAGCATGCTGAGAACACCCCTTTAAGTTTTCTGTTAACATCTAGTAGTTTATAGAAAAAAGTATTCAAATAAAAAATTTGCAAAAGAAAAAAAATAAAACAAATGGTATCATCACATCTGAAAAAATATGAAACATTAAAATATTATGTTACTTATTCAACGAGGTTAATGGTGTAAAAAAATGCTAGAAATCTAAAAAACTGTTTGAAATTTTTTTTAAGGTAGCAGAACATAAAATGTATATAAATTTGTTATTGCCTTAATCAGGTAATCGATACCACACACTGAACTATAAAAATTATTAAATACAAAAATATTTTATTCAATCCCATAAATAATTTTTGCCCGTTTCTCAAAGCGTTAGACATCAATATGGACATGAAGTCTTAAATAATCTTCAATTCTGCAATCTTAACCACAGAGACATAATACTTCTGCAAAAATACCCACTACAGAGCACTTGAGTAGCCCTCAGGTATTAAATCAATAGATACCAAAATACTAAATCATACTCAAATCTAACACTGGTTATTGATGGGTTTCTATATAAATAACATGTATCAATACATACATAATTGCATAGGTGACCATGTTAAAAAAAGACATATGTCCATAAAGTACTACCTATAACTTAAAGAGAACCTGGGAAAATAGGTTATTTCCCCCTTGCTGGGGCAAAAGCTAGTGGGCAGACTGTGTTTCCAGCGCTGTGTCCCTTATTCTGTAAGATGCTGTAGTTTTAGAGTATTTAATGCTCAACTCAAGCAGTTTTCAGCCAGAATAGTCATTAAAAGAGTCAGTTTTTCACACTCTCCGCCCACGTGAGGTTAGCCCCGCCCACCTCACAACTGATTAAGCTATTACTTTGAATAGGTAGAAACATAAAAAACTGCCAAGTTGGCAGGGCTAGCCTCTGATGGGTGGGGCTAACACTTGCTCATGAATAAGATTTGATCATTAAATGCTCTAAAACTACAGCATCTAAGGGGCACAGCGCTGGAAACAGCATGTCTGTCACTAGCTTGTGCTGTCCTCAGCAAGGGAGGCATAATTTATGTGACAGGTTCCCTTTAACATGTTGATGCACAGGAAGGCAAAACTGTCCTATGAGGCAGATGGCAATATTTCGTTATTTCAAATATAATAATCAGAATTAATCCCTGGATCACCATCTCATAAACACAATCTAGTACTCATAATCTGTATGATTCTATTTTTATATTTCTGAATAAAGGCATCTAGACCTTTCTTGAACTTGTTTAATTAATCCATTATTACAACACCTTGTGGCAGCAAATTCCAGTCTCACTGCTCTTACAGTAAAGAATCCTGGTCTGTGATGATGGCAAAACTTTTTTTTCTCTAGACGTAGCACAGAGGATGCCCCCTTATGGTTGTTATAGGCCTAGATGTTAAAAGATCATGACAAAGATCTCTGTACTGCCCATTCACATATTTGTAAATTATAGTTAAATTGCCATTAAAGGGGTTGTCTCACTACATCGATTCATTTTACCACAGTCCTATTTTTTGGTTTCATTTTTTAATTCAGGGGCGTTCACTGGCTTCTACTGACTTGAAGTGAAAAGCTGCTTTGGACACCAGGTCTGTAGCTATAGCGACTAGCACTGGTAGCCTATCAAGAGAAATTAAACAGGTCTGCAGCTATAATGACATGAGGAGCTGTGCAGCTCATACAAGAGGGGATATCTGGGAATACGTAGGTAACTGTTAATGGACATATATTGCAAAGTGACTTGTTTTTAACATAAAAAGCAATCCTTGTAGTGATACAACCCCTTTAAGCAGACTTTTGTCCAAGTTGAATAACCCCAAGTTTTATAATCTGTCTTGTTACTGCAACCAACCCATTTCCTTAACCATCTCAGTTGCCCTGCTCTGCAACAGCTCCTGCTCAGCTATATCCTAACATTGTTGCCCAAAAGTGTACACGATATTTCACTAACCAGCGATTTGTATAGAGGCAAACTATATTTTTGACATGGCTATCTATGTGTTTTGATGCTTCCGATGATTTTATTAACCTTGGCAGCAGCTGTCTGGCATTGGTCACTAAATTTGATACTATTGTCCACCAACATCCCAAGGTCTTTTTTAGTGGTAGTTTTACCCTGCTGCACAATATATAATTGTACATTTTGGGCCTCATGTATGAAAACTGTATAGGTCTAAGACTTCCTTTGTTGCCCATAGCAACCAATCAGAGCGCCCCTTTCATTTTTTCAGAACACTATATGAAATGAAAGGGGCGCTCTGATTGGTTTCTATGAGCAAGAAAGATAGTCTTCAATCTGGACAGTTTTCAGACATGAGGCTCGTTGTTTCTTTGACCTACATTTATCCACATTAACCTTCATAGACTGAGATCAGTTGCAAACATGTATTTGATCATTGATATAATTATGTTAAAATAAAAATTTTGTGTTGATATTACCACTCTGAATTGAAAGTTCAGTATACTAGACATATAAAACCTCCGCCGACTGTTCTAGTGTGAATATATCTTCAGAAGTGAGGGAATATTTTATGTCAGTACACGGAATATTTTGGCCCTAAGCACTGTTACACATCTCAGCATCTTTAATCAAAATAAGCCAGTGATGTTTTATATGTCCACAATCTATCGCCTGTATTACCCTAGCACAGTTAATGATCCACACTATAGCATCCATTTAAATGTTTCAGTCACACGAAGAAGTATTACTTGTAACATACAAGCGATGTACTACTTTCATTCTAATGCTGTCATTTATTATATCAGCAGAAGGCACAGCTATTTCTACAAAAGCAAAAACAAAATTGCTGTCCTGGTATTATTCAATTTAGTCTTCTCTGATTAGCCCCAGGCAAATTATGTTATGTACATTTGTATTTCAATACAGTATTACCAGTGGGTATAAGAAATAAAAAACAATTATTTCAGTTACTCAACATCAAAGAAGCATTTCCACCTTATAAAGTGATGACACATATTAGCATATGCCATCAACTTATGATAAATTGGGGGGTATGACCTCTGGGACCCCCACTGACTGAGAGAATGTAGGGGTCACAGCACTCATTCAATTCTCTGGCTTCTTCACTGTACTTCCCTGAACAGTAATGTCCTGACCTCCTGCAGACGAACAGATTACAGCTCTAATTAAATGAATGGGGTCAACTACAGTTATAGCCCAGTGTCCAGAAGTTGTCACTGTGCAGACAAAAATAGCAAAGGGCTACAGTGCTGAATCAGGATTCCCAGGATTAGTCAGGATCCCAGAGGTTGAACCGCCAAATTACTGTAGATCCTGGAGATATGCCATAACTTTATAAAATGGAAATATACCTTCAAGTAATCTAGAAACAGTAAAATGACTACGTTTAGTTCAAGCTATCTACCGCTAAACTCCAGGCTGCCCCATACCATAAGACTCCCATTTACCTCTTCAATACTGTGCCTGTCTAGTGCTTATATTATGTACTATACTAGTACCTGTGGAATGGTCCTTAGCCATTAAATACAAATCTCTAATTGGTTATGCATGTAGTCATATTATAGCTCTGTACAAGACACAAGTTGTAAAGAGCATAACATGGCACCCATTTATATCCGTGAGGTCCTAGTATATCATCTTATGTCTCCGATATCATTTGAATGTATGGACCAATAGTTAGGGGGATAACTGGAGTAAAGGAGTTTTAATCCAGTGCCATTGGGCTCCATTTATGGTTCCTTTGGGAATTAGAAATTATACTCCAGTAATCCCCTTACTATTGGTAGAATATTCTCTTCTCTGGTGCAGCGGTGGAGACAGTGTGGAGTGGTAGAAGGTTCATACAAAGCTCTTTATAGTGTTGCACCTATCATAGTATAACCAAGCTATGTCAGTGCATCAGTTGAGTAGTTATGCTTAGAGATGAGCGAGCATTAAATAATCTGAGTTCGGGCCAAACCCCGAATTTTGAGAAATTCGGGCCGAATGCTGAACCCAACGCCGAACCCCATTAAAGTCCATGGGAGATGATGTTCAGGTTAATTTTTATACTAACACAGGTGAGGAGAAGCCGCAATTACTTTCCATAACAGTAAACTGGATACGTGGCACAACTTAGTGAAGACAATTTGGTTTAAAAAAATTCACAGACTAAAATAGTTCATTCCTTTCAATGGCTAACTGAAAAGATAAGGACAGCATCGCTATAGCAGGTACAGTGGTAGCAGCTGCTACAGGGCCCCTTTGACACATAAGAAGGCACCAGTATTGGAAATGGCACATGGTAACTGGCAGGAGCCCCATTTAACATTTTGCACCAGGGACCAACAATTTATCATATATGTGATGGCAGCAAGAACTTCCCAACGGGGAACGTGGGGATTAAGCTGGCAGGGTCATAGTTATAGGAGGTGCATTGGTAGCCAGGGCTGCTATCAGTCATCTATTAACCTTTTTAGGGTCCCATGCACAGGGCCGCCAACAGAAATTTCAGGGCCCCATACAGCTGAAGCACCTGCCCCCCCCCCCCCTGTAAACCCCGCCCCCAGCAACCCGATCACCCCGTCCCCAGCAACCCGATCGCCACGCCCCCAGCAAAAAAAAAACAGCCTCTAGGACATAAATGCGCCCATTTTACCACATAATACAGTATGCAAAAAAGAACGGTATTGTGTAGTACAATAGCAAGTTAGTCACATATCTGTCTGTCTGTCTCACACATCTGTCTGTCTCACATATCATAGACACAGGGCTAAGTAACTCCATCCATATCCCCCTCACCCACATACAATATCCCCCTCCATGTTTCCCTTGGTCACGCACCTCACCACCTTCTAAAATAAACACCAGCAAGAAAGTAGAAGTGTAACTCCTATCACAGGGTCAGGTGTTCCCTCTTTTACAATCAGGGACACGTGTACGCTGCCACAATACTAACGCCAATATAACACCACCATATGGAGACCACATAGTGATCTGACACCAGCTCAGGTCACATCACATTACAGTGAATACAGCACTGATCCAGTATAGAAGTAAAATAATCCCTGAAATCGGGAACTCACCGGAGACGTCCTTATCTGATGAGTCGTTCTTTTTCCCTTCTCTTCTGCATCCGGTCCACACCGCCATGATGACTTGTCCCGGCCACCACTCATTCCTGTAGAAATTACACACAAATATCTTAGAATCCTCAATTTTCAAGCATTTCTTTACCTATTCCCACCTCTGTACAAACTTCCCAGGGGTGAGAGAGCGGGTACAAGCCATAACTTAGAGGCCTAGTATCCTAAGGGGTTGTTGGGTGGGGAGAGGACTAACCCCCCCTGGAGATAATGCTACAACTATGGGCTGCTGCCCTCTCAATTATATTACCAGGTAGGTAGTCAAGACTCTAGGTAGGTAGGCAAATGGGCAAGGCCCCCGGTAATTAGACAGGCCCTATTTAGGTAGGTAGACCGCCGCCGGATAAGTTGGTAAGCCAGCCCCAGATAGGTTGGTGGGTACCTAGCCACGAGTCCCCTTTAGTTTGTAGGCGGCCAGGGCCCCCTTTATGTTTAGGTAGAGTCAGGGCCCCTGTAGAGTTAGGTAGCCAGGGCCCCATTTAGCGTTAGGTAGCCAGGGCCCCCTTTAGTGATAGCCAGGTAGCCAGGGCCCCCTTTAGTGATAGCCATGTAGTCAGGGCCCCCTTTAGTGATAGCCAGGTAGTCAGGGCCCCCTTTAGTGATAGCCAGGTAGTCAGGGGCCCCCTTAGATTGATAGCCAGGTAGTTAGGGCCCCCATTATTGTATCCAGTAGCCCAGGGCCCCGCTTTAGTGATAGGCCAGGTAGTTAGGGGCCCCCTTTAGTGATAGCCAGGTTAGTCAGGGCCCCCTTTAGTGATAGCCAGGTAGTTATGGCCCCTTTAGTGATATTCAGGCAGCCAGGGCCCCCTTTTATTGATAGCCAGGTGCCAGGGCCCCCCTTCCTTATATATAATAAAATAAATAAAAAAACAACAAAACAGCCACGTACCTCTCACGTCGCCTCCGCTTCCCGGCCACACCGATCTCCCCGCCGCTCCTGCCTCCTGCATAGGCGGCGCGTGTAAGTGACCTCACCGCTCCGCCTACGTCACTAGTAGGGGACGGCGCTTGGCATGCTGAAGGCCAAACGCGTTCGCCTGCCAGGGAGATCAGCGGAGCGCACGCTAGTGGCGCTGTGCTCCGCTGACACACCCGCGCAGCCCCGGAGTGGAGGAACATTAGTCCCAACTCCCGGTCCATCTCTGGCGCTCGTGATGCAGGGCCCGGTGCTTGCCAGGGACTGGATCGCGCCGTGCCCCGTGGACTGACTGCACTGCCTCCGGGGCCCCACACTGTGGATCATCCCTTACTGGTTCCGGCGCTGCGCTTGCCAGCGTGCCCCATTCTAAGTACTGGCTGAGACCCCCTGTAAGGTCGGCTCTGCTCATGCAGCTAAATCTATGGCCGCCCACTCCAATACTAGTTTCTATCTATTTTAACATATTACTGGGCTCCTTTTTGATTAGGGCCCCTGACAGGATTACTGCCCTACTGGCACCCCTGGCTTCCCTTTTACAGTAGCTTTACCCCAAAACCAGTAAACTTGACCTTTTGGACACTCAGAATAAAATTTGCATGAAGAAATGCAGATGGTTGACAGGGAAGTGCAGATGACGCTGCAGGCTGCGAACGCCGGAAGTGTGAACTAAGACCTTGAGCCTTCTTCAGGAGACAGTCAAGACCCAGGTAGCGCTTGAGAAATTTTCTGCTAATACGATAGCACTTGCCCCTCCTATAAAATTCGAAAAAGCCTTACATACACCATCACATCCTATGCTTAAGCAACAATGGATATTTGGCAAAGGATATTGTTACCTTTATGCATAAACTCATCGGGAATGGCTCAAGGGAGCTCAGGTTCCTTACCAATAAGAGCGTACGAAAGTGAAGGGCTTCTCTTGGAAACGCTGGCTGACACTCCAGTTCCACTCCATGGCTTCCTTTTTCTTCTTCTCGTTTTCAGTGACGCGCTAGCGGAAACTATCTCTGCTCTTGGAGTGGTGAATGTGCTCCACACGGATGTTGATTCTTTTACCCAGGATTTTACCCTTGATCTGCTTGTGCACATTATTCCCACAGCACCTGTGTAACATTGTAGATCCTGCCAGTCGTGCCATGATAGCATTTATGTGGCATGCCTTTTTGTATGGTGTCCATACCCATAATGTACACAATGTCGCCCTTCTTGTAGATGAGCATGTACCTTTACTAACGATATCTTTTACAGTGGCCTGAACCCCAGGGCATTTCCTAGGCTAAATTTCACTCAGGGCAAGGTAAAGAAATTCCCCCCTCCCCGGTAACATATTGCGCCACTATGCAACACATTGCATCACGATAAACCAAAGCCAAAATATGCAAAAAGCTTTACCACAATGTGCTACTAATAAAACTACTAAATAATAGTCATATAGTTACCAAATAACATCGCTACACAAAAGCAGAATCCCAAGACCACTAAGATCACAGATCACCAACAGACCGTGACCGACTAAGACCACCACACCATGACCACATACACCACCATATAGTGACTGAATAATACAAACTGACAATTACTGAATACAAACCATTATACTTCAACCAATATTTCTGGCGTACAGTGACCATACAGTAGTGGATACCAGTGTACACAGGCTCTGCAGACATATAAATGATTACAGTAAAGTTAAATCTAGTGACTCACAGGTGACGTCTCTGAAGAGGTGTTCTCTTTCTCTTCTTCTTCTTCTTCTCCATCTGTCCCAGATGCCATGAGGCATGCCTCCCTTTATCAGAACTTCTCTACCAATTCCTATCTCTATACAAACTCCCCATCTATAGCATCTCATATGCTAGCCTTGTAATATGCCCCCTGTAGCCACATAGTAGCCCCCTATAGCCAGGTAGTAGCCCCCTGTAGCCCGTTGTTGCCCCCTGTAGCCAGTAGATGCCCCCCTGTAGCCAGAAGATGCCCCTCTGTAGCCAGTAGATGCCCCCCTGTAGCCAGTAGATGCCCCTGTAGCCAGTAGATGCCCCCTGTAGCCAGTAGATGCCCCTCCTGTAGCCAGTAGATGCCCCCTGTAGCCAGTAGATGCCCACTGTAGCCAGTGATCCCTCCTGGTAGCAGTAGGATGCCCCTGTAGCCAGTAGATTCCGCTGTAGCCAGGTGATGCTCCTCTGTAGCCAGTAGATGCCCCCCTGTAGCAAGTGATGCCCACTGTATCCAGGAGATGCTCCCCTGTAGCCAGTAATGCCCCCCGTAGCCAGTGATGCCCCCCTGTAGCCAGTGATGCCCCCTGTAGCCAGTAGATGTCCCCTTGTAGCCAGTAGATGCCCCTCTGTAGCCAGGTGATGCCCCCCTGTAGCCAGGTGATGCCCCCCTGTAGCCAGGAGTTGTCCCTCTGTAGCCAGGTGATGCCCCCCCTGTAGCCAGTAGATGCCAGCCTGTAGCCAGTAGCTGCCCCTTTGTACCCAGGTGATGCCCCTCTGTAGCCAGTAGATGCCCCTATAGCCAGTCGTTGCAGCCCTGTAGCCAGTAGATGCTACCCCCCTGTTGCCAGTAGATGCCCCTCTGTAGCCAGTAGATGCCCCTCTGTAGCCAGGTGATGCCCCCCTGTAGCCAGTAGATGCCCCTCTGTAGCCAGGTGATGCCCCCCTGTAGCCAGTAGATGCCCCTGTAGCCAATAGATGCCCCTCTGTAGCCAGATGATGCCCCCCTGTAGCCAGTAGATGCCCCTGTAGCCAGTATATGCCCCCTGTAGCCAGTAGATGCGCCCCAGTAGCCAATAGATGCCCCTGTAGCAAGTATATACCCCTGTAGCCTTTAGATGCCCCTGTAACTAATTATAAAATAACAAAAAAGTACTCACCTCGGTCCGCGCGTCCCGGTCCAGAGCTGCTGAGCGGTGTAAGGGGCGTGGTGAAAGCCGTGTGCCCCCTGCGACGCTGATACAGGGGAGGAGACAGAGGGGAACGATCCATCCCGTCTTCTCCCTGCACCAGCAGCTGCTGGCTCTGCGCAACTGTTATAAAACAGCCGCGCAGAGTCAGAAGCGATCCTCCGGGCGGGCGGCGGCGAGGCGGGCGGTCGCGGCACCCCCCTCGGGTGAGCGGAACCTCGGCTCTCCGAGCGATCTCCCGTCTTGCCCGCCCCTAGGAATGGCCCTGCTGACCTCAAAGCCAGCAAAAATTACCTTTTGGACACCTTTTGGACAATAAAATTTGAACAAAGAAATGAGTATTTTAAATAAAAAAAAATTCAATAGGACCATTGATTTTTTCAATGTGGAATGTGTATTTCACATTGGGAAGAAGACGTGCTACAGTTTACTAGTCAGTGACATCGTCAACCGGGGAAACAACATCGTCAGAGATCCATGCTTGATTCATTTTGATAAATGTCAAACGATCCACATTGTCAGGGGAAAGATGGATAAGTTTGTCAGTTATCACCTCGCCAGCTGTGCTGAAGTTGTGTTCTGAGATAATGCTGGCTGCTATGCAGGATAAAATTTGTATGATGTGTCGAGCAAGATTAGGCCATTCATCCATTTTGGACACCCAAAAGTTGAATGGGACCAGACCAAGTCCAAAAAAATCGGTGTTGAGCCGCAGGTAGTCATGGACCATGCACTTAAGGCGGTTTCGGTGTTTCCGAATGCTACCCTGCCTTGCAGGTGTTGGTGATGTGGTAAAAACTGAGTTAAAATGTTAATTATTGCACTTCTGCCACACTGCCTGCTGGTGCTGCTGCTGTGGCTACTTGCCATTCTACTGCTGTCACACTGCTGACATTGTTCCACCATGAAATTAGAATGTGAAGAAGACGCAACAGATGTCTTGAGTTGGTCAATGAGCACTGTCTCAAATTCCTGCATTCTACTGTCAATTTGTGGGGGTGGAAGGAAAGTGCACACTTTTGATTTGTGACGTGGATCAAGGAGGGTGGTCACCCAGTAATCGCTGTTTATTTTGATTGCCTTGATGCGTGGGTCATGTTACAGATAATGTAGCATCCAAGCACTGATGTGTGAGATGCTGCCAGGATCTCCCAAGCCTTTGGGTCGAGGGGCACTAACCAGATCTTCCTCCCCTTCTTCCTCCTCCTCTTGAAATCTGTGCCAACCTCTTAACACCGAAGGGTAATCTGTACCGGTGGTGTCCACCCCGCCTCATCATCTTCCTCCACTTCCTCATCCTGACCGTCACCAGAGGCCTGGCTAGTGTCATGCCCTCTACTCTGTGAGCTGAACTGCCGTCCTGTACCCACCCTGGACCTCAAACCACATCCTAAAGAAGACCGATCCAATGGTGAAACAATCGGGCCTTCTACATCCGACGGTGAGTAAAGCTCTGTGTCCGCCTCATCTTCCTCCATCACTGCTGGGACCTGCTGCTGCAGAAAGTCTAACGCTTGTTCCAGTATAAATATGACCACAATGTTCATGCTGACGACGCCATCATCTTGACTGGCCATTTTGGTTGGGTCTTCAAAACTGTCAAGCATGTTGCAGAGATCCTTCACCTGCCATCACTCTCTATGGCTCAAAACCCCAAGGTCTGCACCACTGCTCGTGAGGCCATGCAACACTTCATACTGCATAACGGCATTACGCTGCTGCCACAAATGCTGGAGTATGTATGTGGAGGGTGGAATTCCAGCGTGTTGCCACATCAACAATGACACGGTTGCGGGGAGGCCCAGATAACACTGCAACGCTGCCAGTCGTGCCGAAGCAGGGTGTGAATGATGGAAGTGTGAGCTAAGTCCTTGAGTCTTCCTCAGCAGACAGTTAAGACCCGGGTAGCACTTCAGAAATTTCTGCACTACCAGGTTCAGGAGATGTGCCAGGCAAGCGATGTGCGTAAATCTACCGACCTAAGGGCAGCAAGGAGATTTCTCCCATTGTCGCACACCACATTGTCTGGCGTCAGGTTCTTAGCACCCAGCCACGTGATTCTTATACAGCATTTCATGCTTTCCATGCATGTGCCTGTTCATGCTGATGGTAGTTAAATTCATTAGATTCTTTCCTCTACTGACGCTTTGAAAGCAAAGCCGGCATAAGACATTGGTCGTCGAATCTGAACCTTGATGGAAAAAAGGCTTCACAGGTCCTGGACCTCTTCAACAGTGAAAACCTAGTAGAGTTGTTCCCGCTGCCACCACTGACCACGGCTGGCGGAGTAATGTCTGCGGACTTGTATGATCGCCCTCTCCCTTTCTGAGGCCGGACCCGCAGTGACACTACCCCATCATTATCCTCCGCCTTCACTGAAGATGCGCTCGCCAGCTGCTGCTCAAAAGACCCCATTGGATCCACATTTTCTTCATCATCACAGGTGATGTCATCTTCCTGACAGTTTACATCCTCAAGCTGCGGGCTAGAAGCCACAGGCACTGGGAGGCATTGCTGACAGCTCGGGATTTCTGCCAACGGACCAGCTTCCTTCTCCTCCTCTGAGGGCATCAGCGATTGGGCGTCAGAGTTGACTAAATCATCCTCTTTGTTCTCTTGATCTTTTGAAATGACTTCTGACCCCAACCGCATTGTGTGATCAAAGAGCTCTTCAGAATATGGATTATCTGAAACAGTCTGTACATTGGGTGACATTTGGCCTTCAGGTTGGACTACTGATGATGATAGCATTTGTGCCCTTGACTTAGAGGAAGAGGAGGTAAAACTGCAGTATAAAGGGTGTGTTAACCACTGAAGAACGGATTGGCGCCGGTCTTCAGAAATGAGATGCACAGAGAACCAACCAAGCGATGACAGACCTGACGGTCCTGCGACTGACGATGTGCTCGCTTGTGTGTTGTCCAGAGCACTGAAAGGAGCGCCTTGTATCGCATTTCTAGCTCCACATCCTACGCCCCTCCTTGCTCGCTTACCACCTCTAGTTCGCTCCATATTCAAAAATATAAATATCAAAAAGGTCAAGATTTGTGCACAGTCTCTTATTGAAGAACTGTACTCCAAAGACAGCAAATCAAGTGCTCTTAAATGCTTATACTTTGCAACGGGCAAATAAGATTCTTAACAGAATTTTTTTCATGTAATGACGGTTAAATGGGGCCGTATGGAAGAACCCTGACAGCAAATCAAGTGGTCTTAAATGTCTATACTTTGCGACGGGCAAATAGGACTATAAACAGAATTTTATTTATGCAATATTGGTGAAATGGGGTCGTATGTGTAACGGTCTGGTAGTGGATCCGCTGGACCACCGCAGGTGATGGTGGAAGCCCACACCAGGGAGCGGAATCTAAGTAAGTCCCGGTATTCACGAGAGCCCGCCGCAAAGCGGGATGGACTTGCTGCGGTGGGAATCTACCAGGTCGCTTCCACTGGCGGGGCTTGCCTGCGGTGGCGGCCAAGGTAGGCAATTTAAAATTTTTCGTCAGGCAGGCTCGTATCGGGCCCGGGAGAAGGTCAGGAAAGGGGCTCGGGTTCGTAACGGGGACGGGCCCAAAGGGTCTGGGCAAAGGGGGCAAGATTCGTGTCGGAAAAACGTGGGCCCTTGGGGTTTGGGGTACACGAAAGACAAGACTAAACCAACCCTTCAGGAATGTTTTTCTCCAAAAAACTTTAAAAAAAAAAGGATCCGGCAAGGCGCCAGGAAAAAAAGGCCCGGGACTTAAATAGGAGCATGCCCCGGAATGACCAATTCCCGGGGTGCACTTTTCCTTTTTAAAATTTTCCCACCCTGGCCCAGGGGCCCCAATTCCTAAGGGGGGGCGCCGCGGAAGGCCGAGAGACCGGGACAGACGGGACAAGCGTGGCTGGGTAAGGGGCTAAAAAAAATGACCGGGAGTGGGGCGGACCCCCGGACCCAGGTGCAGGAGGGGGGCTCCGCTCGAGTGGGGGCACGGATGCCCCCCGGTTGGAAATTATAAAAAAAGGCAGACAGCAAATAAAGTGGCCTAAATTTTTATACTTTCCCGAGGGGCAAATAGGTTTTAAAAACCCCAAAAATTTTTTTCAATGCAAAAAACGGTGAAATGGGTTTCGAAAGGGGAAAAACCCCAAAAACAGAAAAATCAAGTTGGTTTTAAAATGCCTATTTTTTTTGCTACGGGCATAAGAAAAAAATAAACAGAATTTTTTTTCTAGGGGAAAATCTACACAAAAAAAAACCAACCCCCTTTCTAGTGATTTTGCCCTGTTTCCCTAAGCAGCTGTCTCCCCCCCCCCTCCGGGGAATTTCTTCTAAAGTTTTCCCGTAAAAAATTTTCGCTTTTAAAAAGTTTTTCTGCCGGGCTGGAAAATTTTCAGAAAAATGGGAGGCAGTCTTGTGTGCACTACAGAGTTTAAAGGGGGAAATGGCGTTAAACAGGAAATACAGTGACTTTACACAAAAAGACGGCGGGGGGAAATTTTAGCATCCAAAAACCCCCAACACCAAAATTTTTGGCCCGTTTTTGGACACCCCCACCCCTCCCGGGCTCTGCGCTGTTTTTGGGCTGGCCCCCAAAAACTTAAAGGAACGCTAAAAAGGGCCAAATTTGCCACCCCTAAAGCCCAAACATTTTAACTGAATTTTCAACAAACAAATTGGGGTTTTCAAAAAAACGAGATTTTCGTCAAAATTTTAAACTTTTCCCGAACGATTAAAAGGCTCAACACTAGTTTTTGCCTAATACAAAAACCTAGAAAAATTGACTCTTTTTTTTCTTTTCTTTTTTCCCCTTTTTTCTCCTTTTCAAGCTTCCCCAGACAAAGGTACATTTGTTTAAATATTCGGGACTCTTTTTCCTAGAATAAATTTCTCTGCAAAAAGGTTGCTATAGGGGATCTTCATATGCGGGGGAACTTTTTTGTTTTTTGGGACACAGTCCTTTTTATACCTAAATCTGCTTTTTTTGATTGGGCATTTTTTTTAGTTGAAACCGAGAGCCCCATTTTTTTTTAACTTTTGCTCACTTTTACTTTTTGGAATACTAAAAACCCTTGAATTTAAATATCTGTTGTTTAAATTTTCCATTTCTTTTGCATCTTTATAGCCTTTTTTCCTAGCTTTTTTATGCAGTCAAAACCTCCCCCTTCAAATTCCATTTTGGGTTTTTTTTAATAACAGACTTTCACAATCGCCGCTGGGTGATTTGGTTTGCAGCATTATTCAAAACCCCCTTACAAAAGTTTTTAACTAAAGGCTAAATAAACAAAAGAAATTGCCCGGGGCTGGGAACCCTGTATAGAAAGCAAAAGGGTTCACCCAAAAAGCTTTTTGGAAAAAACATACACCCCTACTTTCTCCTTACATCTTGTAGTTTATACAGTCCCATAAATTTTCCTTTAGGGCCGTTAGACATCCCCCCACATTAAAAGTTTTTTTTTTTTGGGAAACCAAAATTTTCCAAAAAATTGAATACATTTCTGTCCCAGACGGGGGCTTAAATGATTTTAACGGGTTGTTCAAAGCTTTTTTTTAAATTGCACTGCTTTTTTCACATACTTATTAAAAATTTTCTCCCTTATTTGTTGTTAAAAAGGTTTGGGCCATACTGTAAAAATGTTTTTGCAGGGTTTTCGTATTTGCTAAAAATCTTTTTAAAGCAAAAAACCTCTGTTAAACCCTTTTAAACATAAATCGGTTTTATTTGATACGACTTCTGTGTTATGCCCACTGAAAGACATCATAAAATATGGAGATGTAACGTACCTCCAGGCTTTTCATACAAATGAATGTACATTTTTATGACTGTTACATTGCTTCTTTACATTTCATGTTTAGTGATCCTTCACACTATTTTATTTTTTACCAACCACTGTCATGATACATCTGAATTTCACTCATTCATTCAATATGTGGCACAGTAGCTCAGTGACTAACAAAGTTTAAAGAAGGTAAACAAAATTCCTACTTTGCCATGATAGGAGCCAATCTTGAGGGTATGATGCATATGTCCTATGTAAAGCAATACAAAATAAATTGGAGTTATATAAATAATATAGAAGTAAAGAAATTGCCAAGAGTCATACCTTCATCACGTCACACATTTACAAGCAGTAAGCAAGGTTAGCCTGTTGATTTTTTCTAGCTAATAGTTTTCTAGATTTCTATTGGTGGTACTGCCAACCTGATTTTCTTCATATCTCCATCTTTTATGGACAAATTGGAAAACCAAAAATTAATGATACAAATAAGTGTTGCTCAAACCTGTCTCTGCTTGACCAAACTTGTTAAAAAATTCAGGTTTAAAACATTCCCAGCTGAATTTGTTTTACTTTGACCCTATCTGTAACTAATGTTGTTGCTATTTTTTTTACATGTATGTAAAAGTTAACTTACTTTTTCACAGCGCTTCTGGTCCGGCAGTGCTCTTGTTCTATCATTACTTTAGGCATAACATTAAATCAGAGAAACTCTAACATGATGTGGGACAAGAAGTGACATTGAAGCAGAACTGCCATTGGAACCCACAGTGCCGCTGGACCAGAAGTGCCACAGAGTGGTAAGTTAACCTTTATAGATCAGTAAAAAGCCCTCACTTTAGCTGTTGCTGACCCAAATGCAATCACTTGGATTTGGGTCAAATTTCACTTTGACCCGCATCCAAAGTGCAACACTAATAAAGATAATAATTAACACGTTTATAGCTCAGATACTGACGTGAATACAGCAGCATTTACTCTAAATGTTAAAATCCTGATGAAGTCAACATAAGCCTTTCAAAATAAAAAAATAAAAAATTATTGACCCTGTCCAACATTCCATGGGTTGTTGGTGACCATCCAATAGTGGCCCATTAATATGTTCTGTTTCTTATTTCTGGTGTCCCTGAGTTAGGTTTAAGATATTGTCACAAATACAAGTCCACATAGAGACGCTTATCCCCCTGTGATGAATATCCACATTACTCCTGGTTCCTATTTGTATACTGCGATCCTGCTGGTGGTCTCAAATATGATAAACTTAGCGGATTCCACTTGCACAGTAAAAAACTTTTATTTTATTAGAAAAATCTTTAAAATATGAGCACAGTGGCAACATGAAGCTGCAACATGTAGCTTACACGTTTCGAATCATATTGATTCTTGTTCACAGCAGATATTGTCAGTCCACTGATACAGTAAGCAATAGATCTAGAAATACTAGAACTTGGTTAACCAATTCCTTTGTTTTGCAAATTTAGTGTAGTCATAAGAGGTCCAAATAGTAGAGATTCATTGGTATAATGGCAACAGTACCTAGCAAAACCCAGGTGATACTCCAGAGTCATTAAATAAAATGCATCACAATCACATGAATTGCTAATGAAAGCTAGGTAGACAGATAGACATGTTTATGGTTCATATGTCTAGTGTAGTTTCTGTGAAAGGAAATTAAACATGTGAGTCTTTTTTTTTTACTTATGAAGTTG
>JAODAL010021061.1:0-67909 GCA_025379985.1 Phyllomedusa bahiana | reverse complement strand
TTTTTCCGATACAAAAACTGTAAAAGGGTTTTTTTTTTTTGGGATGAACTGACGTTTTAATTGGTACAACTTTGGCGTTTCTAGGAGTTTTTGATCGCTATTTATTCCATTTTATGTGCTTCGGGATGAACAATAATCTTAATTCTGTGATTGTTTTTTGTTTTTGTTTTTTACGGCGTTCACCGTACAGGTTAATTAACATGACAGATTTATAGGGCAGGTCGTTACGCACGCTGCGGTACCAAATATGGGTACTTTATTTTTGATCTTTTTGGGCGATTGGCGTTTGTAAAGGGGAAAAGGGCGGTGTACGTATTTTTATTTTATTTTTCGTGTTTGTGTTTTACTTGTTTTTCACTTTTTTTATTTTTTTCACTTTTTCACATTTTTATTTTACTTTTCCCCATAGGGGATTTGAATGAGAGATCTTTAGATCTCTCATTCAATGGGAAATTTCATGCATAGCTTGTTGCTATGACTGGTTCCTATGACAACTGTCAGTCACAATGCCGGGCATCGTGACGTCACAGACAACCCGGGAAGGCATTCTCTGCCTTCGGTGCTGTCTGTCAGAGGGCAGGAGCTGCACGGATCGCCCGATCCGTGCGCTGCTGCCGCCGACAGAGACGCTGGAGGAGCGATCTCCTCCTGCGTCTCCCTTAGTTATTGCGACCCAATCGTCGCGATAATTAAAGGGGGTTAAAAACCGCCCCCCCCCCCGGAGCGATCCGGGGTCGGGGCCGACGCTGCGGGATGTCAGCTGTAATATACAGCTGACACCCCGCCCGCCGACGCGCGAACTCTGCTTTAGAGTTCGCGCATCCTCGGGAAACGTATCCATACGTCCAGGTGCTTTAAACCCCCCAACGACCTGGACGAAAGGGATACGTCTAAGGTCGTTAAGGGGGTTAAGGACCTACCAACCTCTATCTAATGGGAGTCTACTTGGTAACATGATTCTGAGGGGTACAGGCCATAGCTACAGGAGGTGAATCCTCTGTTCCTCCCCTCCAGGAGACTGGGCCTCTAAGCTATGGCCTGTACCTGCTCTCCCACCCTGGGAAGTTTGTACAGAGGTGGGGGTCAGGGAGTGAGGAGCTGGAAAAGTGAGCATTCTAAGATATTTGTGTCTAAATCTGCAGGGATGAGTGTTGGCCAGAAAAAGTCATCATGGTGGTCTGGATCAGATGCAGAACAAAAGGGGAAGTCAACGACTTGTCAGAGAAATGTCACTTGTGAGTCACAAGATGTAACGCCACTGTAATCACTTACATGTTTCCAGAGCCTGTGTACACTGGTAGCTACCACTATATGGTCATTGTATGGTGGTAATATACAGTCTGCAGAGTTTGTTTATACTGGTGTCTACCACTATATGGTGACTGTATAGGGGTAATATACAATCTGTAGGGAACCTGTGCACATTGAGATCTACCACTCAATGGTCACTATATGGCGGTAATATAGGTATTTTTTACATATCTTTATTCAGTAATAGTATAGGGATATTATTCAGTCACTGTTTGGTGGTAATTTGTGGTCGTGTTCTTGCGGTATAATCTGTTCCACATGTAGTAGCGCTATTGGTAATGTTAATCTGGGTATAGTGGGATTTGTCTGGTAGCGGTATGATGGTGATATTTATGGTGAGGTGTTCACACCTTGTATTATCTAGTAATTGCATGACCTTAGAGGTCCTGGTAAATGTTTGTGGTCGGAGGTGGGAGGGGGGGCATCCAAAAGCTTGCTATGGGGCCCAGGCTTCTCTAGCTACGCCCCTGCTCAAATGTTTATGTAGATGGAAAATAAAAAGCTCTTGAAAGGTGGGAAGGAAAAAAATCATGTAATGTAATCAAACAAAAAAAAATGTTACATCAGGAGGTGGTTAAGGACCCTTCATTCTTCTGCCAGTTTTGAAGGAAGTTAACATGTAAAGAAGGGAAGCGACATTCTGGGATGTTTTTTAAACCAAGAAGACCATTGAGTCTCCAGTGAGCTCACTTACAATTATCGATTCTGCCAAGGCATTATCCTCCTTGGTTTTTAGACAACATGGAATAAACGAATTTTGTAAGTAAAAGTTCTAATGCATTAGTTCCTCAACATGCAATATTAATTGGTTCCAGGATGACCATTGTATGTTGAAACCATAAGTCTATGGCAAACTGGTAGCTGGTTCTGAGACCACTAAATGTGACCTTTAAAATAATACAAAATGAAGTCTAAGGAAAATGATGTGGATGATTAATACAGATAAAGCAACTCCATACTTATAAAAGTCAGAAAGAGCTGCTGAAAATTGTTTTTTCATTCTTGGTTTAGAAGATTTTTTTTGGGTCATGTACTTTATACACAATGTCTATAACAGGAAATAAATGGCCTTCTTTCCCTGGTTCCTAAAGGGGCTGCTAATCCTGTTACATGTAAAAAGCATTAGAGATCAAGTAGTACTGCACTGTATTGTAGAGAGGCACAATTGTTCATGATGACCATTTCGATCAGCATCTGGGACATTGTATCTTAAACTCAACATACAATGTCCCAAGAAAGACCATGGCATGTAGAAAATATTGTATCCTGAGGCCTTTGTAACTCTGATAAGTATGTATGAATGATACTATGCTTAATACATCTAGGGCTAGCTAAGCACAAACAAAAGACAGATGCCAGCCAGAAGGAAGGCCAAATGCAAGGTTAGGTTCATAGGAAGGAAAAATATATTCCATGATTACTTGTTAAACGGAATGGGTCATCAAAAATGACTTATTGTATAACTCACATTTTTATGTTAAACACTTTTTTTAGGAATTTTTGGTTGTTTTTTTTAAATTTTCCATATCACTTTCAGTATTTTTTTAATAATTCTTAAGTCCTGCAGTTTTCACTTTGTCCACTAAGCCTAATAATCGTCTGACACTTCCTGCTCTGTTTAGAGAGCTTTCAGCAGTGAGCTCTTTATCAGTAAAAGCAGGGTCAAACTGAAAGGAGACACCATTGTGTACAGATAACACAGAATCCACCAGTCACAAGAGGAGATGTCACAGCTCCCCTTCCCCCCTCCCTTCACACTGAAAACTCTCCTATAGAAGTCTATGGGACAGAATCTGTCTCAAGAATCCTATGTGCATGAAGCTGCTGTAAAGTATCTCTCTGACTGCTGTTAAAGCAATGCAAGCAAGAATGTCTTCCCCGCAATCATATATAGAAGGCCGAATAGAGAACTCTACAATCGGGAAATAAAAACGACTGAGAGGAAAAGAATATGGATCAGGGTCTTGATTTAATAAGTAGAAAAACATTTGGCGACAGATTCCCTTTAAATTGAAAAACTCTGGGTATCCTAATGGACAATAAACTTAATTGTAGCAGCCAGTGTCAGGCAGCAGCTGCCAAGGCAAACAGAATCATGGGGTGATTGAAAAGGGACATAGATGCACAAGATGAGAACATTACTCTTCCATTATACAAATCACTGGTCAGACGCACATGGAGAATATTGTGAACACCTTTGGGTACCAGTGCACAGGAAAGACATTATTGAGTTTGAACAGGTTCAAATTAAAATAATAAAAGGACTAGGTGGACTGCAATACCCAGAAAGATTATCAAGATTAGGGTTATTTAGTTTAGAGAAAAGACGGCTTCGGGGGGGACTATATAGAGATCTCTCCCAAGAACTATTTATACAAGAGACTGTATCTAGATCAAGGGGGTATCCTCTACGTCTTGAGGAAAGAAAGTTTCTGCATAAATTTAGAAAGGGATTCTTTACAATAAGAGCAGTAAGACTGTGGAACTCTCTGCCAAAGAAAATTGTTATAGTGAATTCACTAACAGGGTTCTAAAAGGGTTTGGGTGCATTTCTAGAGTGTAATAATATAACAAGTTATAGTGACTAGGATTCTGGAGGGGGTCGTTGATCCAGGTATTTTTCCGATCGCCAGATAGGAGTCAGGAAGGAATTTTTGTCCCTAAAATGAGGACAATTGGCCTCTACTTCATGTTTTTTTTTTTTTTTTTTTTGCTTTCCTCTGGTTCAACACTACAGGGCAATAGGCTGAACTGGATGACTGTCTGTCTTTCTTCAGCCTTACAAGCTATGTAACTATGTATAGTGAAGCAGCTCCTCACCAAAATGAACCAGGGGGCTACTAGATGTGTATCTAAAACAACAGTTCATCTACCCCCACTGCATATGGGGCTCCAAAGCAGCGCAATTGTCACTGCACCTCTACTAAGTTGCATAGGCCAAAAAAAGCTTCTATTTTCACGGCAGTATCAGAATTGCTTAGTGGAACAGGGTTACATAGCAATGACGGTTGAAAAAAAGACATATTTTCATCAAGTTCAACCAAGGGTGGGGAAAATGTGGGTGAAGGGAGGGAGATTAGGAGTAACATTTTATATGGCTACAAACAGATGGATATTGACAAGTCAAGTGAGAAACATCAGAGAACAAATATATAGAGAATTCAGCTCTCATGCCTGTATATAAAGCAACAGCACGTATATATGTGAGCAGACTCCTCCACATATAGCACATATTCGAAAAAATAGGATGCTTAAAGCCTGTAACATGTAAGGGTTTTTTCTTGTTTTTTGTATAGTGTGCACTATTGACTTATTAGACAATTTTTTGCATTTTTACAAGATGTCAAAATATATAATATACTATCAAAATATGTTTCCAAAAATGATTCTTCATTTAATTAAACATCAGTACACAACATATACAAACGTTAACCCCTTAAGGCCGACGCATATTTTTTTTTCTAATGTTTCATTTACATAGACGTATGAGGGCTTTTATTTTGAGGGACAAGATGTACCTTCTAATGGCGTCATTCATCGTACCATAGAATATACTGATACTAGCTTGGAATACATGCAACTTTATTGATAAAATGTGATTTTTAGGGGAAGTGAAATGACCAAAAAAACACAATTTTGACGTTAGGAATTTTTTTTCTTCTATGTTGTTTAGCGTATGGGATAAATTATGTTTTATTTCAATAGGTCAGACTTTTTTGGATGTGGCAATATCAAATATGTGGAACTTTTTTAGTTTATTTTTTATAAATGGCAAAAGAGGGGTGAATTGAACTGTCCATTTTTTAAAATCTTTTACACTTTTTATAACTTTTTTTTTTTTTTCACTGTAACTGAGTCCCCCTAGGGTACTTTGCCACTAGGGGTGCAATAATTTATACAGTCTAATGCATTGTAATAGCAAGTAATTAGCGTGTACAAAGATGGCGGTTTTACTACTTCCTGCTTGTGGTGCTCATTCTTATATAATTATGAGAGCTATTTGTAGACATTGGAAGGTGTTGGGCAGCGATCCTGATTATGGCCTGTTGTTCCAGGACCCATGTATTTTTTAAAAAGTTGGGCTGACTGGCCCAAATCTAAACAAGCAAGGTTATACACTAAGAAAGTAAGTACATATCCCTGTCTTACTATAAATCATGCACTGAAAGTTTTTTTTTTTTTACCTGTAATAGTCCACAGGTTGTATACATATTGAAGTGCCCATGTGAGAAAATCTATAGTGGACAGACGAGTAGAGCAATGAAAGTGCGTCTGAATGAAGACGGGTCCCCTATACATACATATATTTTGTGTTTGTAAAAATATTAGATGTGGTATTTTTAACCATTTGTTTAAATTGATGTGTTTAAACTACATTCAGGACACAACATGAATGCTTGACAAAGAAGGGTTTATCCCTTCGAAACGTTGCACAGGTGTGCATCATTTTCACTGCCTGTCTTCTCCTTGGTATTCCTTGGTGATTGTGGATTGCACATAGACTTGAAGTTCCAAGATTATTGCATGTCAAAAAACTTGAGTATACTACTTTTTCTATGATCTTTTAATGTTTGTATATGTTGTCTACTAATTGATGAGCGTTTAATTAAAAGAATATTTATTGGAAACATATTTTCGTAGTCTATTATACATTTTGACAAGTTGAAATAAGCTAAGAGGAATCTCAGTTTTAGACTGTCTATAGTGGTATGTTGCTCAGATTTGTAAGTAGTACTATATATAAGTGGACTTGTGCATTTTTGCAGGTGCCTTAATTCATCTATTTATTTATGCATCTGTAAGCAGCTCACCTGCTTATTTATAAAGCAACAGCGCATGTATTGGTAGACAGACTCCTCCATGTTTAGCACATATTCTAAAAAATGCGCTGTGCTTAGTAGGTCTTTTTGCCTTTTATGTATATCCTATGCACTACTGGGTTATTTTACGACACATTTTTGAATTCTTACAAGTGCTGGATTTTTTTTTTTTTCAAATATCAGAGAACAAACAACCTGTAACCATTGCTGGAAGAACACAATCTTGTGGTGGTACTGATACAGTCTGGAGAATGTTTTTGTATTTTCTTCTGTGTGCTAGTTACTTTCAACCAATTCTGGTGTAAATCTTTACTTTCCCTTCACATGCATCCACACATGCTCATGAACTCCCTAGGACGGATGGGTTCTTCCAGCAAGATAATGCAAAATTTCACATGGTTAATATGGTAAATATCCAACAGTAGTTGGTAGAATATGACCAGGACTTCAAAGTACTGTTCTGCCCCCCCCCCCTAATTCCATTTATTTAGTGTCTATGGGACCACCTTAATCATTGTGTTCTCTCTATGGATAATCTCCCATGTACCCTCCAGTGGCTAAAGGATGCTCTGCAGCCAGCATGGCTCCAAACACCCATGACAGCCTACCAAGACCTAACGGAGTCACTAGCAGACCGTCAAGCTGCTGTCCGTGCTGGGTATTAGCTGTCACAATAATGTGAGTCAACTGTGTATTTACATATATAGTTACCATGGTTCTTTGAAGCCACAGTTTTCATTATTGTATTGCTTTCTGTCCACTGGACTTGCTTGTGTAAATGCACTCTAAGGAGTTTACCAATGGTCTAAAGAGAATAATTTCTACATACAATGCAGCATATTTAATTAGCAACTTCAGAAATACCATCTGCAAGCCATCAGTGGTTGCCAGTTCAGACTGCAGAAGGAATCCTAAGGTCACATCCAAAGAAGAAAGCCCAAACCCCTATGAGGAGGTATTCTAAGGTAAAAATGGAAATCCTCTCAGCCCCACCCCTGGCTTAATCTAGTAGTGACACAGTGGAATCATGTTCTTGTCTAGAGGTCTGACTGATAATTTATATCTATTTATAAATGATAAAAATGGTTGAGAATATGAGTGTGGATACAAGATCAGTTAGTTGTGAATTATTTGTGTTTTGCATAATCTGAATATAGGTAACAGGAAATTAAACTGTATTCTTTCGACTGGCATAGAAATTTAAAAGTTAACAATTTGTTCATCTGAAATTGTATATGCATATGTGCAATACTCCGTTTTTTTTAAAAACAAAATTATGTGGAAAGTGTTGTGGTAAAATAAGTCGATTTTGAAAGAATTATCTTAAAAACACAAGCAGAAAAATAGAAAATAGTTTAATCTATAAATAAATACGTTGACCAGCTGTTAGAGGAACAAAGTTATGGTTTTGGATTTAAAATCCTTCAGATCTGAGCTTCAAAGTGAAAGAAGCATTTTTTAATAGAAAAGCTCATTCTATTTCTGGCTTGTTTAAGCTCTTTAACCTTCTGTTGCTCTAATTCCAGTAATGAAATACGGATTGACAGCCCACTTTCAATTTGCAAACAACAAAACCTCCATTTAAATGCTAAAATGAGATCTCTCTTATTCAAATTAACTTTATTAGAAAAGCAGAAAAGCTCTTATTGATAGCTGCTCTTTTATTTTTAATGCTTTTATATTTTAGAATAATTTAAATATTTAAATATATAAGCCATAAAATTATGCACAATATTTTGTATATCCTTCTTGTGCCCCCCCTCTGATAGATCAAGGTATGAACTCCCCAAGGCTTCTGGAGGTATCTGTTACAAGTCATGACATGGGCCATGGCACTGGTTCTCATGGATTTAAATTACCAGCATGACACAGCTTTCCCAGGCCAATTGCTTACCACCTCTGATCCTTCTTGAAAGGCACCTCCTTCCTTGCCAGATCATTGGTATTGGATTGCAATACTTAGTATTGAATTGCAGTCTTTAGTGTGGATTCTCAGTAACTGACCTTGAGTCGTCTCTTACCATTCTGCTTGTCTGCTTCCTATCCTAACCTTCGGCCTGTGATCTCATTTACAAAAGTACTTCACCTTGCATGACTGTTTGTGATCTGACATGTATCTGTATAGTCCTTCAGTTCCACTCTTGCATGTTATCTGTCATCGGAAGTGACCATGTTGAGGGTGGGGACCTGGAAGTTCCATGCTGTCTAGAACTAGAGGAGTTAAAGAGTAAAAAGCAGGTGAGCATTACAGTATTCTCTGGTCTGTGACACTAAGAAGTAAGCAGCAGATCTTTTAACTTATACTTACTAACTTGTAAGGTGAGGCCAACATAAGTTCAACTTACTTTTTCAACAGATCCCAAAGATACTTAGTCAGGTTGCAATTGGAGTAAGTTGAAGACCAAGTCAACACTGGTAAACTGCTTTTTTATGTTCATGAAACCATTCCTGAACATATCCATGCATTGTGGCAGGGTCCATTATTCTCCTAAAGCAGACCACTGCCAATAGGTAATAAAAGTGCTAGGAAGTGGTGTACTTGGTTTGCAACAATGTTGGGTGGAGGAGGAGTTGCATGTGTCAAAGCAACATCCACATGAATGCCTGGACTTGAGGTCAACATGGGCACTCTGCCTTGTCTGCTGTGTCACTGCCCTATATGCAGGAAATTGTGATGTGCTGTGTGTTCTGATTCCTTTCTGTTATAGCCCCCATGTGCTTTAGGGGTTTTGACGCCTGGACCGTTGCCCCTTCATTGCCCTTACATTTTTGGGTATGTTTTTACCCCATACGTATGTTAAGCCATTGCAATAGTGCTTGTCCAAAATCACCCAAGCAACCTTGTTCATTTTTCCCGACCCTACACACTTCAAGAATTCTTTGTTTACTTTCTGCCTAACATATACCCTTTCCAGATGCCATTTTACAAAAAATAAAAATGATAGTCTCTTCACGTGTCATGTTAAGGGGTTATAACCCACCAAATGCACCTCCCCCAAATTAAAAAATCGGCGTATACAGCATTTTGGAAAACTTCCAACGGGTTTTTTTCTGGAAAGCAATTTGTTTAATACAGGGAATACTGACATTTTATATCACTTGTTACGTAAGCATTTGCATAGCACGTGTTTTGCGGATCATTGGTTAAATTGACATCTGATGGACAAGTTTTAAAAGAAGTCAAGACAAGTTTTTTTATATGGGAATATACATTTTCTGCATGTTTACTAATGTTTTAAACCCTCCTGGCCGTTTGAAACTGTCCGAGGTTGTTTTTCGTCCCCCGGGTGCTGGGTTCGCAAAAAATTTCCCAAATGATTTTTTGGGCATACTAGTCGCTTTTTCTTAAAATTATCTATCTTCTTTGTTTTAATCCCTAGTGAACCATTTTTAAAAGTCTTCAGCATCATTCAAGATAGGTAATCCTGAAAGGTAGTTGTCTTGCAGAAGCTGTGCATTTCGAGCCTAAAAATCTGAATTAATCTGGTCAAGGGAAAATAGGAAATACTAGATAATTCATGCAAAAAGTAATAGACATTTTTTCATATAATGTAAAAGCAATGGATAGAAAGAACACAAAACAGAGTTTATAATGTTTGCATCAATTCCCGACACCTGAGAGGGTCCCCCCTAAAAACATTAAACTCTTTTCCCTCTTTTCCCTTTTAAACTTACCCTAGATCCGAATTATGTCTTTACCCGGTTTATAATGGCTCCATGGACAAGTGGAGCGTGTAATAATCCCCGCTGCATCACTTGCCGAGGCTTGCTCCAAGGGGCGTAACTAAGCGATCGCCTGGTCTCTTCTACAATAGCCTCAGAATGGTGAGTTGACGGGGGTTGACTCACATGACCCGCCAGGTGCTACCTTAAGCAGATCCTAGCATTGACAGTTTTGTGTGGATTGCTGGCCAATCCATATTAGGGAAACTGGAAATGTGACATGTTGTTTTTACTGGAAAAAAAGGATAAAAGACTGATATGAAATTCTAGGGATCCCTTGAAACCAAGAACTTCACATCCTAAAGGAACCATTCACCACTTTATTCCTCACAATCCACCCTTGTGAGTGTCTTTTAAGATTTTCCAATGCTAGGCTATTTTGGTATGACCATGATTGATATGTTTTCTAATTGCTCAGCTATGCTTTGCAGGATACCTCGGTTGTGGTTAACATATCTCTGTGGTTATAAAGGATACTATTTAATCCTAATTCTACACCTTTGTTTATCTTCATTTGTGTATTATTGGTTTCGAGACTTGTATCTTCTGATCCCTACCTTTGAATTCACAAGCCAACACCCTGGTCGTTCCCCTTGTATTTCACACATACCCAAACAACACAATGTAATAAAGGTAAAAAGGAGTGATTCATGAGATTTTTTGCTCAAGCTGCTTTCCTCCGAGGCATGAACCCAGGTAGGTCTTCCTTCTAGTTTTCACGGAGGTTGTGGACACCAGAAAGAACTTGGGTATGTTCCTTTCAATCTTCATGTTCCAAGAACTCTCACATGCCTTTTTTTACCCGTATAGAATCATCATGCTGAACTTATAAAGCGTTGGTCAGAGTCTGTAGTCTGGAACCGGAGAAGAAAACACTGAAGTGTGGAATAATTTAATTCATTACACAAGTTACAAGTTTAAGACATATTTCACAATGCTATCATTCCTTATCCCGAACTCAACTAACATATATGGAACTCCCCTAACCAGTTGGTTCTGAGGACAATATTTCCTAGGTGGGTGAGACTAGTGGGACTGTCCTAAAGGTGTTTTGTTTAGAGTATAGGCATGGTAAGATTTCTGGCAGGGGGAAGTGTGCATCCATACGGACTTTGAGAAAATGGTTTGTAAGTGTGGGTACTCCATTTAACGACTTCTCCTGACTCAGTTGGATAATATGGTTGTTGGGGTCACCTCTACTAGCTTCAAAATGTTCTCTGGTTACTTCAGATGTGAAGCCAGGTCCTGGGTTTGACTCAAATAACATCTGGGATTCCAAACCAATTTTAGTCAGTGGAATTCTTTCCATGTTTAGTCTGACAGTCAATTAGAGGACCGGGTATGCCTCAAGGCCATCCTAAGAACATGTATTCCTGTCTCCACTCTTGGTAATTCAATTAGTTGATCTTAATACTATTGGAAAGGGACTGTTCCATTCCAACTGTTTTCTTCTGTGTTGGACCTGATTTCTCCCGGGTTGCAAGAGATCCATATTTTCACATCTACTGATGACAGTTCTTTGCTGTAATGAAATTCCTAAGTGCTAAGTATATTCCTGATTGATTGAAGGGATCATCTGGTTTGTTCTTCTATGTATATAACTAATAGCCCATCGTACTGCAGCTGGATAACAATCTCTTGTAGAACAAAGTTATTCATCTTTTCTTCCATGAATCCCTCTTGGGATCCCACACCCGCTCCTTCTTCCACCCCACTCCTCTTCTCACTTTTGGTTAAAACGGGCTTGTAATTGTTTTTTATCAGATTAACATTTGGGTTCAGCATGCCCTGTTCTTAGGGGGTCTGTCTCCATCTTCTTCTTTCCTCATTCTTCTTCATTCTTTTTTCCTTCTTGCTTCTTTTTCTTCTCTTTTTGGTACATCAACAGCCAACCTGCTTTTCACTAGAATTACTGGGAGACAAGCTACACTCGTAGCCTGATAATGCGTTGTAGTATGCCTTTCACTGCCTCTATCTCTATCTTTCCATGCACCTCTGATCTTCAAGACAGCCACCTGGTCAGGCAGCAGTGAGAGCATACAGTAAGGCCTGAATGGCTTCGTGTTCTTGATTGTCATTCCACTAGCTGACTGGAAACCTCGCAGCCCACTATAAGACGATGTCATTGGCTACTCGTCATGTAAACTGAGTTGGTGTAATTTGACAGTCTTTCCTTCAGCACGCTTGCAAGCATCAGATCAACAGCCCTGGAGGTCTGCGACTCTGGGCTGACATCCTAAAAGGTAAAGAAACAGCCTTCACAGTTTTCCTCGCAAGGTAACACAGCAAATCCTGTAGGGAAATCGTCCTTGTTCTCTGCATATCTGGATCCATCTGTGAAGAAGACATAATCTGGATTCTCCAGCTTGGATGTAGAGACAGTGGAAGATTAAAGTTTCAGCTTCCATTTGTTCAAGGCAGTCATGGAGAGAATCATCTGTTGCGATGTGATCCCCATCATCTGTGACAGTCAGATCTTCATCTTCCCTCCTTGAGAGAGGAAGCAGGGTGGCTGGATTGAGGGTAGTGCATCTCTTCAACGTGACATTTGCAGGCATCAGTAATGAGCATTATAGCCAAAGAGTTCTTCACTTGGTAATATGAGGTTGCTGGGATTGTTTTCAGGATCCCCTTGAGGTCATGAGGTGCCAAGATAGTTACAGGATATTCCAAATTGATGTCTTCAGTTTGATCAAGAAGGAGTTGTGCAGCAACAACAGCACTGATGTAGGTAGATTGAAAGGTTGTGAGTGGTCTGAGATACCCAGATCAGGAGCTGCGAGAATAATTGGGGTTTTTAGTTCCGGAAGTAAGCGGGCTACAGTAATAGTCTGGAAAATTAAAGAAAGGTCCAGGAATTTAGGCAAAAAAGAATTTGCATTAAATCAAGGTGCTGGGTATTCATTAGTGACTGACAATGATAGGGCCTAGAAAGTCTTGTAGTAGAATGTGAATGGTAGGGGAGGGAGTGGACATCACAGCTGGCTTCAGTCAACGGTAAGGAAATTGGTTTTCAGAGTGCTGCAGGATCCAGCTTTTTGAAAATAAATAGGGTACAAACGGACACATATGATCGAAAGGCAACCTTCTTCTGAACTGTAAATGGCAAGGGTATGAAGCAAGGTCAAGGGGCGATTGGGAAATTGTTTGCCGGAAGAAATTTTAAAGGTGAGGCTGAAAACATCTTCAGTGCATACGACCCGACTTCGAAAGGATCTGTATGAGAAGCTCAAGAGGAAAAAGTTGATTTCTTTGAACAACACAGGTAAATTATGGTCAATAGTTCGTATTAGGAAAAGGATAATATTATGTGGGAAAGATCTGGATTTTCAAAACAAAATGAGGGTAAGATTAGTGGTGCAGATTCTTTGGTGTAGTAAGGGGAGGAGCAGGTTAATGAGCAATTTTTTTTTTTTAGTGGTTCATATGGGTAATATTCCTGGCCAGTTTTAGGGCCCACATTACTGAGGATTGTGGAATGCTGATGGTTGAGGGCCAATTCTTGATGGTAGGCTTCATCACGTTTTCCCAGCCCGGGAATGTTTGATAAGATGGGGGGTCCTTTTGCAATAATAGCATAAATTTTAGGTGCACGTTTAAAAATCATGCGGGTGACCCTGAGAAGGAGAAGAGGAGGCAAATATCCCTGATCGAGTTTTTTGCGTTGATGGTAGGAATGTGAGTGAGATAAGGTCAACGCAGAGGATGGAATATATAATGTTTCCCGAAGGGGTGATTTAAAGGGTACAATGGCTGTGGGGTGAGCGGTGAGACAGCCAGGGTGGAAGTGGGTAACCTTCTCTCCTTTCATAAACCCGGGGGGAAATGCAGACTGTAAATTTCCTACTGTTGGTCATTGGGAATATGATGCATATTGTCAGTTAGAATGTTATTACTGGCTCAAGATGGCCGCCGTTGACCCGTGAACCCGGGGGTACCTATGTCAGGGGACGGAGGGGGAGGAACAAGATGGCCAACAGGAAGTTGGTGGTTTCGGGGGACCAATATGGTGAAACAGGAAGTGGGAATTACTGCACCAATATGGCCATCAGTAGAGGAAGGGGCAGGGCTTTGTTTTGTATCCCCGGAAGGAAAGGGAGTGGAAGCCCGCCCGTGGTGGTTTGGGGGGGACCCTGAAATTTTAAAGCTGAAAAAGGGAAAGCCCGGGGAAGGTTTTTGGGAGTTGGGGTCTTCCCACATCTAGCAAAAATAATTTGCAAAACAAAACTTTGCTAGCGACAAGGGGGCCTTAAGCATACATAATAATAAGTTAAAAAATTTATGTAAAACAACAAAATATAAAAAAAATTTGGCTAAATTGGGGGAAATAAAACCCAAAATTAAAAATTGTTCTGTGGTTAATGTTTGCCACCGATAAAGACAGTCCCTTTCCCGGCAGAAACAACCATAAATCTAAATTTTACACTTTGGCAGACCGATTTTGAACCCCCTCTTTGCTTTAGAAACCCGTCTGAAAAAAAAAATAAATGCTTTTCTTTTCGTAAAAAAAAAGAAGCTTCCCAACTTCAATGTGGTCTCCCCTGAGAAAAAAATTTTTTAAAATTCGGGAAAAAAATTGCAGAAAAGGGTAGTTGTTTTCAGCCCCTATTTAAATTTTAACCCCACCCCTTTTAAGGAGCGGGGGAAATTTAAAGGGGTGAAGTCCCGGTGAAAAAAGGTCCCAAACACGGCCCTAACTATAATAAACCAATCAAGGTAAGCCCTTTACAGCTTTTGGCATAAAAAAAAAGCCCAGAGCTAGCCCAAAACCCCCTCCTCGGGGTCGACAGAGGCCAATTCTGAAATGAACCCCTAGGGGGAAACTTTGGCGATCTCGGAAGACCCTAGGTAGAAAAATGGGGCCCTTTTTTCCCGATGTCTATTTCATTTTTAATAATAGGAATGACTGGTATACTCAGTGGGGTTAATCCTTGTCCTATATCACCAAAATGGAATCCACATGGAAATTGCAGCAGTAAGTGATATGTCACATTTGTTTTTTCTTGGGTTGTACAAACAACACTAAGATTTTTTAAGTTTAGGGTTAGGACATGTTTTTAATTTAAAGGCACAAAAAGTTTTTGGTGCAGATTAAGGATTTGGCATTTGGGAAATTTTGATTTATTATTTGATCATAGTTTTCCTTTTAACATCTACTATTTTGGCAATAACAGGATTAGAGTTGGGCGAATTTCTCAAAAATTCGATTCGCTGCGTTCGTTGAATTTTTTGACAAAATTCTTTTCATTCCGAATTAATTTGTGATGAATCGCGTTAAAAAACAGCAATTTCCTGGCTGCAGAGAGCCTGTAGGGTGCTGTACAACATTGTGCCATTCTCAAATATGCAGAGGGAGCTTGGTTTGGTCTTCATACAATGCTGTTTTAGTATGACACGCACATGACTGCCGCCACTATTAGAATCGCTTCACTCTTCAATTCCCTGGGCACTTACAAGGGCAAAACTGACCAAATAACTAAAGCGGGACCGCAGCCTAATAAAGTCATGGCAGCGCCAGCTGGAAAAAAACAAGCTGAGGGCTAAGATCCTACTATAGCGTCAAAGAACACAATAGTAGGTTCCTGGAGCTGCCACAGATCGCAGCACAGTAAGGGGACGTCACAGCAGGGGTCACCCTGCGAGGCCACAGCTTCCGGTGTCATCTACGGCCATGTGTTGACCACACACTAGGTCATACACTTTCTCCCAGATGACATCTGACAACCCCAGCCATGAGTCGGTGGGTTTGTCAGACACAACCCTTAGTTGGCATGGACCAGGAGCATTTGAGGGGCTCTCACCTGTCCTCAACCCTCCTCTGTCCCGTTCGCTCCCCACACCCAGAGAACTACTATGTGCTGTGGCCTCTGTGCCACTACACAGTGAGGACCATTTATTTGAGGACAGTGGGCAGCAAAGAGGTGGGGAATACATCCGCTGTTTCTTGCAGAAGCGGGCAAGTAGTGATGAGGAGAGTTGCAATGGGGTGTTATGTTGCGAGTGGTCGGGCTTTGTATAGTGACACTGTTGAGGAGGACGGCGGTGACAGGCAAACACTAATCGATGTAGTCGATTGCTCTTGAAAGCCGGGTGAAGCAAGCAAGGCTGGGACAAGGTATTCTGGTGCCTTAGTTAAACAAGGCATAAAGTGCCCCCCAAATGGAAAATTCAGCCCACTCCATGCCTCCTTGCACCCCCTTTTCTGCCTGGCATGAAGTGGCGCCCTAGGCGGTCGCCTACCTTCGACTACCCATTGTCCCCGGCCCTGGAAGTAGGGGCTTCATAATCGGGAGAAGAGAGCGGCAGCTTGCGTGTAAGGCAGTGGCACAGCCCCCAAGTCGGTAGTGTGGCCGGGAGTCAGCAGGGTGTCAGCAGTGCGTGGTTGGGAGCCAAACGGCCATGATTTAAACAACTCACTTTGCAGGTCCCAGAAAATAGCGACACAGGGGCTCAACGGGGCAGCGGCAGTAGCAGTCAGTCAGTGCGGAGCATTGGTGGTAAAATCACCTACTCGGCGGTGTGCCAGTTTTTTGACAACTATATTTACTATTTTGCCATAGGCAAACTTAAACTCTATCAGTTCTCTATCTGTTAAACACTAAAACGTAACTTTTATTATATACAACTCTTAACCTCTATACACACTATTTAAAAACCTGATTTCTAACCTCAACATTTAACCCTTGTGGCTTCTGAAAGAAGGTATAACTCCTTTTCTATTATCAAGTCTGGTGGAGCACCACCTATTAATAGGAGAGCCTTATATCTATAGCAAATTACTAGCTCTAGTAAGGGATCCCAAGCCTACTACTTGGGCAGTCGTCCCTAATCTCATGACACAGAACAAATAAGGCCCCCTTGTGAACCCCTGCAGCAGGTGACACTTGTAGATAGAGGTGAGAAATCACAATTTTAAAACGTCATATCTGACCTCCCCGAAATTTTTTGCCAGCAAATTTTGGCTTCATCGGGCTTAGAGGTCCGATCCAGTGGTCTAAGCCACTTCCTTTTATATATGTTAAATCCAATCCCCAAAAAAAAATGCATCCCTTTTTTTAGAACCCCCAAGGGATTTTTTTGGGGGGGATTGAGAAAAGGGGGAATTATCAGAAATAAAAAAGGTGGGACTTTAATGATAACTTATCCTCTAAAGATTAAGGAAAATAAAAAACAGGTTTTTGTATATGTCTTTAGTTCACTCCCTTTTCCCAAATTTTAATGAATTTGTAGGGGTAAAAAGTTTAATCCTTTTTGCTAGAAATTTGGTTTGCATAAATATCAAAAAAATGAAAAAAAAAAACTTTGGGAAACTGGGGGAGAAAAATTGGGTGATTTTGAACAATTGCGGTTAAGGTAAAGGGAGTCCCAAAATTTTCTAGAATCCCCTTTAAAAAATTTTTAAAACCAAAATTTTAAGGAAACATCCGATATCCCCAATAATCTTTGGGATATTTGTGGAAGTGAACGCAAAATAAAAAAAATAGCACCAGCGAAAACCATCTCTTTAAAATTAAAAGGGGGAGGAGAAGTTTTGCAGAATTACAATCTAAAGGGCGATAATAATCAAACCCCGTGACAAGGGTGGTAATATTGAAATTTAATAAAAAGCTATAGAGCGATGTTGAGAGAATATTGTGTTTTAGAAACAATGAAGGCTTCCAAAAGACCCAAACAATTTATATCTAAGGGAATTTAAAAAAGGGTTTTTGGGAGAAGAAATTTTGCTAAATGTGATCCCTATTGCCCCCTTTTATGCTTTACCAAAGTGCATAAGGTTTTGGCCAAATTTCCAGGAAGACCAAATATTCAGGTAAAAACTTTTTAAACAAAAGGGCCCCCAGTCTATTTTTTTAATTATACTTATCCCCTTTGTCATGGCCTTCCTTAATATCTTAAAAATACAAGGTCTTGATGGAATTAACATCTAGTGGTGATAAAAGAACTTCTTGCAATTTGATAGAAGCCCTATATAGTACTCGAATTTTGGGGGCCTAAAAGCAATTAGTTTTTTTAACACAAGGGTAAAATTTTTTTGGAACACAATGTTTTTGTTTTACAGTTAATGGATTTTTTTTTGACCATCTATTTTTTTTTTTGATGGCCCTTTTATCTCAGTAAAAAAGGGTCAGCCATGGGCCCGTTTGTGCCCAAGTTTGCTAATTTTTTTTGGTTTGGGGGGAGGACGCTATTTTTTTTCTGAACACCTTTAAATATTACAGATCGGATTTTTTTTTGGGGGGCTTTATTGAATTTTTGATTTTTTGGGGGGTATGAAAAATTATTCAGGTTTGTTCTAGACTCAATGATAAGAAATTTGGGGTGAAATTAGTTTGAAAAATGGGAGAAAATTTAAATTTTTTTGGGTCTTAAATTATGTTGGATGAAAACAACAGATTTAGAAAAAATTTTTCAGAAAAAACGGCTACTAAAATTTTTTTAAAATTTTTTTTAGCTGGCATCCCCTTCCAAAAAAAGGGATCCCCATAGGCCAATTTTCTTTTGGGGTCGTAGAAACGCTCTACATTAGAGATTTCAAAGAAGAATGTATAAAGGAAATGCATTTTCAGGGAGGGTTACCCAAAAAAAATGTTTTTGGGGAAGGGGTTACAGGGGTTTTCCCGTGACAGAGGGCATTTATTAAAACAGAAAAAAAGAAAAAAAAAATATTTAATTTGTTGTATAGGTACCCTTTGATGATAAGCCATGAAATGAGGGGCATATTTGAAACTTTTGGACTTTTGAGGGCAGATCCAGTATTCTCAGTATTTCCTAAATTCCAACTTATAGAAGGGAAAAATCTTTGGGGTGAAAATTTACATAGTCTTTGAGGGGTGGGGAAAAAAACATGGGTTTCAGTCTCCGGGTAGGCCCTTCCCTGTGGCAACGTTCATTTTGTCCATTCTATGAAAACAAAGAATTTGTTAATCCCCTTGATAAGAGAAGATTTGAGACAATTTAAGACAATTCATCAATTTTAAACCGAGGGGGGATTTTTGGGGGTAGGGTACTTTCCCCCAAAATCAATTGGGAAAAAACCCTACAGGAGTTTCGTCGTCGATCTGAAACATTTTGAGATATTAAAACTAGAGGTGACACCCCCTCGGAACATTTTGGAAGTACAAATGGGAAAATAGAGGTGCTAAAATTCTGGGGGATCTGTTGAAAAAGCTAGGGGAAAGAAAAGGGCATCTGGATGTAGTTTTTTTGCAGGAAGAAGAAGAAAGGGTTTCAGACCAAAAATTGAAACCTAAAGGCCTAAAAAAGGGCTTTCATTTTCAGCATTTATTTAATCTTTCTATTCCCCATAAATAATTTTTGAAAAAATGATATATGTGATTAAGTACTCTTTGGGTAACACAAATTTTTAATAAGGGCATGGAAAATCAAATTTAATAGTTTTTTCCTCCCTCCCCTCCCCCCCCATTTCCCCCTCTGCCCTACGTTGTTTCCCCATTTTCCCCCGTGTTTAATGTATAGGATTGTCACGGAGGCCCAGGTTTTTTATTTAAAAAAAATTTGGGTGTATGTATATTGCTTTTTTGATGGGAGGTTTGTGGGGCTGAATCGTATGGGTATGCCTTTTCGTTGTTGTGGCGAGACGCACCCGGGAGTGGATTGCAACAGATGCAATAACGTTGAAGATACTAAAAAATTTTTCATGTTCCCAATTTTTGCTGCTCCATTGTACGTAAATGAATTAGGTGGCTAGCCGTGACCCATTAAGAGAGAATTTTCAATGGGGAATTGTGAGGTCAAACTGGGGGAGGGAGGGAGGACTAGCCATAGACCTGCAGCTTTTATTAAAATTAATATGAATATTACATGTAAAAGAGAAGTGGTTTACGGAAATAGTCTTGAGACAATACTATACAGTACAATGGAACATGTATTCAATAGGGCCTGCAGCTTCCCAATGAATATGCATATTAGCCATGGAAGAGAAGGGGCTTATGGGAGTTGATAAAGCTGGTAGTGTGCTGTGGAATGTAACACCTATTCTGCTTAGTTCGTTCTAGGTGAGCCCCCGCAGTTGCAATAATATGAGAGAAATGAGATGGAAGCCCATCACAGTCAGGCTGAGGTGTCTGTTTTTTGCAGTGGTTGGCGCGGGCAGTACGGTAAAGATGGGGCGCAAGCCCCTTATGGAGAAGGCGAACTTGTCTGAGGTTTGATGTCATGGGAGATGGTGGGGCTTTAGCAGCACATGTTTATGAGTGGCGTGCAGAAGAGCGGAAGGGGGAGTGGGTTTTTTTGTGGATTCTCTGATGGCTAATTAGTGATCACCTGAATGGGGTGTGTATTTAACATGATATAAAAGGAAGTGAGCTTAGACCACATGTGATCGGACCTCTAAGCCCTGATGAAGCCAGTTAAAGCTGGCGAAACATGTTGGGGAGGTCAGATATGACGTTTTAAATTGTGATTTCTCACCTCTATCTACAAGTGTCACCTGCTGCAGCGAGGTTACAAGGGGCCTTATTTGTTCTGTGCCTATGAGATTAGGGACGACTGCCCAATAGTAGTAATTTGGGATCCCCTTTCTGGAGCTAGTAAATTGCTATAGAATATAAGGCTCTCCTATAAATAGGTGGGGCTCCACCAAACTTGATAATAGATAAGGAGTAATTCCTTCTTTCAGAAGCAAAAAGGGTTTAATGTAGAGGTTAGAAATCAGGTTTTTAATAGTGTGTATAGAAGTTAAGAGTTATATATAATAAAAGTTACGTTTAATGTTTTACAGATAGAGAACTGATAGAGTTTGTTTGCCTATGGCAAAATAGTAAATAAAGTGATCAAAAGTCGCTCACCTTTCCTCTTGCGAGCTTCCAATTTTTGGGAAATATTGACAAGTTTTGACAAGACACAGAGGAGGCAACATGGCTATATATAGAAATCTGTGGCAGAAATAAAAATGTGACCAGGGACCTTACGCTGGCACCACGGTCTCAGAAGTGGTGGTCCATCCTGTCCCAACCGCAGCAGCACCCTGTGGCACACCTCCCATTTCAGGCAGTCAAAGCTTCACCACCATCATCTACCAGTCCATATACTCCTGCTCCTGGCACTCTGGTGCCAGCAAGTCGTTCACCGAGACGAAATTGCCAAGATACAGCAGTATGCGTCTAGCCCATCCCCTAAGTGCAGAAAGCTGACCAAGCTCCTGTCCAAGTTGTGGTAACTGCTGTCCCTCCCTATTCAAGTGGTGAGACCTGCCACCAATCAGAGAACTGGCCAGGAAACTTGGCATTCACATTAACCATTTCTACACCGTCAAGCACACCTCCTAGAGCTAAACAGAATAGAGAACCATAAACAGAGAATAACAGGTAATTTATGAACAGGGGAAATTGATGAACAGGAATAAATATATATAAGGGGAAATTGACGAACATGGAATTTGATGAACAGTGGAAAGGCAAATAACGATGATCCAAGTGGACAGAGTATTCCCCTGGGAGAACGAAGTTCACACCCGAGAGGAACTGCTCCGGGTCATGCAAAGATAAAAATCGATTTTGGCTTTCCCCATTGGACAGACATGAAAAAGAACATTGCATTTTTTGCAATGTCTTTGATGAGGCAAACCAATAAAAACCAAATGGTTTTTACAAAAACATCCACCACACCCAAATGAGTCTTCCCCTCGGGGTAGGAAGATCGGTCATAAAGTCCCTGGAATGTGGGTCCATGGCTGCTTTGGGGAGGGAAAAAGGGGCAAAGTTCCCCGGGAGGGGAGTTCTGGGAATTTTGCCCCAGCTAAAAGCAAAATGCGCCATGGCCTCCACATCCAAACAATGAAGGTCACCAGAATTTCAAGAGATGAGCCTCTTTGTGCCAGACATTGGGATTCCCGATAATACAGAAAACATGCAATTCCTTTAAAAACCCGTACCCCAAATGATGGGGAAAAAAAAGACTCTGAAGCCGGCAATTTTTAGGGGCCCATGTCCTGGTGTGACTTAATTCTGGCTATATGGGGGGAAGGCTGAGACAATCTCTCCTTGGGTAAAATGGGTACGGGGTCTCCCGGGGAGTGCTGGAAAAAGCTTCTGATAATGCAAAAAGCTTTTAACATTTTTAGATCCAGGTTGTAAGTGACGAAAAATTTTTAAAAAGAAAAAATTTCCCCAAACGGCCTGACGTGGTTTTAAACCCTTTCAGCGTTCTTAAAAAGGTTAGATTATTAGATTGTTAGGACCGTAAACTTGTGTTGGGCACCCTCGGGGGAAGTGGGCCATTCCTCAAGGGCCCCATTTAAATTGGCAAACCCAATTCAGGGTTTCCCCTACAAAAAATAATTCCTTTGCCCGAGGAGAATTTAGGGAAAAGAAAGCACATGGCCAAAGATTGGTCGGGGCGGTCCCCCCCTGAGTAGGATCCCCCTGCTCCGAACTCAAACCTTTCAACGCAAAGGGGTGTTTTTTATAGTCCCCCTTAACCATCATGGGGCAGTGACAAAACACTGCTTAAGCCTTTCAAAAGTTTTAAGGTTTTTTTTTTCCCAAAGTTACTGATATTCCCCCCTTTTTTTAAGTCATATCATAGGGAAATGAACGGGGAACGAAAAATTTTGAATACTTTTTTCAAAAATTTTTAGCCAAAGCCTAAAAAACCGTTGAAACCCGTTTCCCGGGGGAAGGACAACTCAATCAAAAAATGCCTAAACCCTTTCCCGAGACCCATGTGAAAGAGTTGGGGTTTAAAAACAAACCCCGGGAAAAGGGTTTAACCCCCCTAAAACCCCGAAAAAAAAATTTCTCAATTTGACAAAAAAACTGTTAACCTTCAAGTTTGCAAAAACCTGCCGCACATTTTTAACATGTGTGGCCAGTCCTGTGAATAAAAAAATGTCATCCAGATAAAAAAACCATACAATGCCCAAAGGGATTCCCTCTGAGAAACACCTTTTACCAGGTTCTGGAAGACTGCAGGAGTATTTACAAAACCCCAAAAGGCAAAACAAATTTTTAAAAATTTGGCCCCTTTGGGGATTTTTAAAGGGCATTTTTCCCACTCACCCCCTTTTTTGATACAAAATTTAAAGGTCATAAGCCCCTTTTAGGTCCAGTTTGGGAAAACAATTTAGCCCCCAAAATTTTGATTAAACGATCGGGAATTTCAATGGAAAAGGGGTTTATTAAATTCTTTCCCAAATTTTTTTAAAATTAAAGCTCACAAAATAAATGCTTGGGTGGAGACTTCCATCTTTTTTTTTTAAACCCAAAAGAAGAAGCCTCCCCAGGGGGAAGACACCAAAGGGCGGGATGGACCCTTCTAAGACTCTCTGTAATGAAATTGTTTTAATACATTTTCTCTCTGGCCCTGCCCAAGTTAAAATATCCTCCCTTTTAGAAAACCTTACCCCAGGCAACATTTCCCCAATGGCACAACATAGGACCTATGGGGGGGGAACCTCTAAAGACGGGGTTTTAAAAACAACCCCTTTCCGCAAAATCAAAAATAAAGGCAGGAATCGGGCTTACAGTACTGTACTTCGGCATTACCAAGAAAAAATGGGGAGACTTTTGTCAAAACACTGTTTTTCCCCCCAAATTTAAAAATCTCCAGCTCCCAGTCAATCACGGGATTTTTTTTAAAGCCAGAGAAACCCCCAAAAAACTTCACGGGTAAGTCCTCCCTGATGAACAGTATACACTTTTTCCTTAGGGAAAAGACCCAAAATAGCACCTCCAGTTTTTTAGGGGCAATTTCTGAATAATCCCCTTTGCCAGCGGGGTTAAAAACAATAGCCCGACCCTCATTGGATCCCCTAGAGGCCTCCAGGGAAGGCCCCAAAAACTTAGCGAAGAAAACGCCACAAATTGGAAGCGATTTCCCGAATCTTTCAAAAACACCCCCTTTTGCAAAATAAAAAATATGAAATTTTTACTGGCCCGCAACAAATTTTTTGGAAAACCCCTAGGGTTTTTTTAACCCCGTTTTGCCTGGTGACCCCTTTTGCGAGTTAAACCCAGGCCCCTTTGGGTTTTTCCCGGCCCGGGCTCTTTTTAGGACACTCATGGAAAGCGGGTGGGCCCGTTTTTCCGTCCCATTAGAAAAAACCCGTCCCCCGGGTGCGACACGAGGTCCTGCGGTCACTGACAACCCCGCAGAGAAGGCCCATACCTGCATAGGTTCCTCAGTGGGTATCGTCACACTCGCAGGTTCTGGGATGGTGGTAGAACGGAGAAGTGGAGTAAGGTGGGGCAACGGAGAAAGGGTCTGTTGCCGACGTCTTTCCCTGAACAGTCTGTCCTGCCGGACTGCCAAAGTGATGGCGTCATCCGGAGTGCCCGGTGTAGAATAAGCCACCAACATGTCCTTAACATGGTCAGCCAATCCTACCCGGAACTGGCACCTGAGGGCTGGGTCGTTCCACCCCGAAGGAACACACCAGCGGCGAAATTCAGAGGCATGCTCCTCTACAGTCCTCTTACCCTGCCTTAAGGTGGTGAGCTGAGTCTTGGCCACCGTCTCCCAATCAGGGTCGTCAAAGAGAAGTCCCAAGGAGCTAAAAAATCTGTCTACGGAAGACAATTCCGGAGAGTCAGGGGGTAATGAGAACGCCCACTCCTGGGGGGACCCTTGTAGTAGGGACATGACAATTCCCACTCTCTGTTCCTCATTACCAGAGGTACATGGGCGGAGTTGCAAATACAGCTGACATCCTTCTCTGAAAGTCAGAAAGGCCTTCTTGTCACCCGAAAACCGGGTAAATCGGGTAACTGATTGGGGGGTTCCACAGAGGAGAAAAGCGATGCCCGAAGACTCCCAGCCTGGGGGGTACCCTGGGAGGTCTTCTGCTGCTGTACCCTCAGTGCCAGGTCTTGGACCAACTGGGTAAGTCCCTACATCTGCTCCACCAGTGCAGTCATGGGGTTCATGATACCTGGGGAGCAGTAATGTACGGTCTAAGAAAATCTCACGTCAGAGGAGGGGCAGTGGGCCCTGACTGCCACCCAGCCCACTATCCCTGCCTACTTGGCGTGCTGCCCTAAGCGGCAGACCCCAACTGGACGACAGCCCCTACGCTGCTAAGTGCAGGGCCGTCAGGGAAACTCAAGATCCAACAGCCCGGGTCGGTAACAGTATTGGAAGTATATACCAAGAATCGTAAGCCAAAAGGATGATCAGAAACAAGCCGGGGTCCAAACATGGTCAGGAGCGCAGTACAAAGTTGGAAGAAAAGGCGAGCCTTCTTTCTTCCAGGTTTGGAATCAGAAGAAACACTTTAACCCAAACCATCCCAAAGCCAAAAGCCTGAATGTCGGCATTGCCTGGCTTTTGGCCTTGGAAATGTTGCCTTTCCGTCTGGTGGACACAGATGAGTTCCGCCACTTCATGGCCCTTGCCTGCCCCCAATACCAAATGCCGAGCAGGCATTTCTTTTCCAGGAAAGCCATCCCTGCCCTGGCCAGCCACATGTAATCTAAAATCTCAATAGCGTTGTATGCATCTGTGTCCAGCAAAGTCCATCTGACCACCGATACATGGACTAGTAAACATGGCCAAGTCCGCTATATCTCTGTGACAGCTCACTGGGTGAGCTGGGTGGATGTCTCTGGTGGTAACTGTGGCTCTCAGGCTCGGCGCACGCTCTTCAAAAATGCAGGGATGGTGCAGGGTTCTTTCCCCCAAGGTGCACTGGTACCATCACATGCCCATAGAGACCAGGTCGTGTTGAAATTAATCTGTCTTGGAGACCGTTAACACACAGGTCAGGAGCTGTGGACGGCTCTTTACAATGAGACCGAGCGCTGGCTGGGTGACAAGAACCTTGTGCCAGGCAATGTGGTGTGCGATAATGGTCGAAATCCCCTGGCCGCCCTTAGGATCGGTAGGCTGGAGCACATCCCTTGCTTGGCACATGTCATGAACCTTGTCGTCCAGAAATTTCTAAAGTGCTACCCGGGTCTGGAATGCCTGATGAGGAAGGCTCGAGGTCTGAGCTCATAATTCCGCCGTTCGCACCCTGCTTCATCCCGGCTGGCTGCGTTACAGCATCAGCTCGGCCTCCACGTCAACCGTCTCGACGTCGACGTGGCAACACGTTGGAATTCCACCCTCCACATGCTCCAGCAATTGTGGCAGCAGCATAATGCCATTACGCAGTACGAAGTGACACATGGCCTGACAAGCAGCGGGGTCGGACCTCGGGGTGTTGAGCCATCGAGAGTGGAGGCAGGTGAAAGAGCTCTGCACCATCTTTGAGAGTTTTGAAGAAGCCACCAAAATGGTCAGTGCGGACAATGCCCTTGTCAGCATGAGCATTGTGGTGATCTTAGTTCTGGAACATCTGGTCCCACCAGCGACGGAGGAGGAGATGGACACAGATGCGGACACGGAGCCTTTCTCTCCGTCGAATCCAGAAGGCCCGACAGTTTCACAACTTTATCGGTCTTCATTAGGCAGTGGTTCGGGGTCCAGGGCTAGTGCAAGGCGGCGCCTCAGCTCTCAGGGTACAGCATCTGAGGCAAGTCAGGGCTGTGTGGAAGCTGAGACGGAGAAGGAGGTTGAGGTATTCCTGGACACCAACGTTACCGATGTCCGTGCATTGGAATGAGGTTGGCACGGATTTGAGGCAGAGGAGGATGATGAGGAAGATCAGTTTGCTAGTGCTCCTTGACCAAGAGGCTTTGGAAATCAAGGCTCCATCACTCACATGAGTACTTGGATGCTCTGTTTCCTCCAACATGATCCTCGCACTAAGGCCATCAAAATGAACAACAGTTACTGGGTGGCCACCCTCTTCGATGCCTGGTACAAAGCGAAACTCGGTACATTCCTTCCACCCACCCAAATAGAGAGTAAAATGTAGGAATTGGAGACCATGCTGATTTATCAACTGGAGACATCTGTTGCGTCTGCTTCACGTTCTTAAAATGTCACGGTGGAACAATGTCAGCAACGTGACAGTAGTAGAGTGCCAAGTAGCCGCATCAGCAGGCATTGTGGCAGAAGCCTAATGGGTGACCTCTGGCAATCCTTATTTACCACCTCACCAACACATGTCATGCAGGGCACACATACAACACACAGAGACTGGCTTAAGATCATGGTGCACGACTATCTGCGTCTCAACACCGATGTATTTGGATATGTTCCGGTCCCAATCAACTTCTGGGTATCCAAAATGGATTAATGGCCCGAGTTCGCTCGCCACGCCTTAGAGGTGTTGTCCTGCCCAGCAGCCAGCGTCATATCTGAGTGGACCTTCAGCACAGCTGGAGGAGTCATTACAGTCAAACGCATCCGGCTTTCCACCGATAATGTGAATCGTTTGACTTTCATCAAGATGAATCAGGCGTGGATCTCTGATGATGTTTCAACTGCATTTGCCGAGGTCACCGATTAGTTGCCGGTCTACTTCCCATTCCTCTTCAAACAGAAATGGTCCTCTTGAAAAAAAAAATTAAAATTATAATTTCTTACTGCAAATTTTTATTCTCAGTTCCCAAAAGGTCATTTTGCTGGTTCTGCGGTGAGGAGACTGTAAAAGACACCAATTGTACACGGTTTCATGAAAAAAACGTACTCCATTTACTCCATCTTTAAAATTTTTCACACTGTCAATGGTTTTGGGGTCATTGTGCTGTGAGATACAGCTATAATCAAGGTCCTTTGGAACAGAAATGTGGCTTCGAAGTGGCATTTCTCCCTCACAATTTTTAATAGTAGCTGAGAAGTCATTTTTATATTTTTTTGGGTCATGCTGCTGTGAAATACAGCTATACTACAGGTCCTATTATAAAAAATGGGGTTTCTAACAGACATTTGTTCTTCACAATTGTCAAGAGTCGTCCCACATTTTTGGGGGCATGGTGCTGTGAAATAAAGCTATACTACAGATCCTATTGTAAAAAATTTGGTTTTTAACAGACATTTGTTCTTCACAATTGTCAAGAGTGGCTGAAGGGTCATGTTTTGAATTTTATGGGGCATGGTGCTGTCAAATACAGGAACAGGTAGGACACTGTTAATGGAAACATATTGCAAAATGACTTGTTTTTGCAAGATCTTTAACATAGCTAGCAATCCCGGTATAGAGACAACTCATTTAATACAATTAAAAAAAAGAGAAACAAAGACATGGTGGGATTCCATCCTATTTTAAAAATGTGTTTTCTAGAATTAAACTACTAAAAACATGCATGTACAAAATAGTTGATACAAATATTCCTCTGAATTGTACAAGGGAGGTACAGAAAGACTTTAACAGATGTAGGTTATCCAGAGGACATGGAGTATGGAACACATTCGCCACCCCAAGAACAGAAACAATTTCCTCCAACATGTTGAGTAGAACGAGAAAAAGAAAGCCAAGAAAAAGGGCACCTGGGTGGAACAGGAGCATCAACCACCAGCATTTCCAAGTGAAGCTCAATTGGTCCACACTCACATGGAGGGGCAAGCACAGGATTTTCAGACAGGCCTCGTTTTCCTACTGGGGACATCTGTTTCATTTGCTTCACATTCTAATGTCACGGTGGAACAATGTCACCAGTAGAATGGCAAGTATCTCTAGCCGCAGCAGTATTGGAAAATTAGTTGTTTTTAATAAAGTTTATTTCTTATTGCGAAATCTTTTGCTGATGGTCCATAAGGGCACCTGTGCGGGTTTTTGGCTCATGCTGCGTTACAGCATATGGATAGTCAATGTCCATTTCACTAAAATACTGCTTCAAAGACTCCTTTTTCCGGCACTTTTTAATCTGTGTGTCATGTAGATTTAAGGGTCATGCTGCAGTCCAGAACAGCGATAGTCAATGTCCAGTTCAACTAAAATGGTGGTTCAAAGACTACTTTTTCTGGCACTTTTTAATCTGTGGGTCAGACACGTTTAAGGGTCATGCTGTGGTATAGGACAGGTATAGTCAATGTCCAGTTCAACTAAAATGGTTGTTCAACGACTCCTTTTTCAGACACATTTTAATTTGTGGGTCATGCGGATTTAAGGGTCATGCTGCAGTCCAGGACAGGCATAGTCAATGTCCTGTTCAACTAAAATGGTGGTTCAAATAATACTGCCTTCTGGCACTTTTTAATTTGTAGGTCATGCAGGTTTAAGAGTTAGCATATTAGCATATTAGCATATTTAGCTCCAAAACAAATTCGTTGATCCTGTTACAGTGATATGAGACAAAAAAGGAGTAAACAAAGCAACCTTGCTTGAAAGCGTCAGTTTTAGGGAGCAGGCAGGTGGCTTGGTCAGGTGGAAGCCAGTAATCAGTACATGGTGGAATAGCATCCGTTTTAGGGAGCAGGCAGGTAGCTTGGTCAGGTGGAAGCCAGTGATTAGTACATGGTGGAATAGCATCAGTTTTAGGGAGCAGGCAGGTAGCTTGGTCAGGTGGAAGCCAGCAATCAGTACATGGTGGAATAGCCTCAGTTTTAGGGAGCAGGCAGGTAGCATGGTGGAAGCCAGTGATCAGTACACAATAGACATCAGTATAAGCAGAGCAGGAGCACCGCACTTAGCTGAGAGCACAATAATCTAGTAAGGAAGGAAGTGTGTGGCCTGATGTTCAATTCAGAACAAAAGTTGTAGTCAATCAAGAAATCTATAACCAAAGCTAAGAGAGTTACAGACAGCACAGGAGATTTACAGACAGCGGAATAGCCCAGTGGGCCGGGATGTGGTCTGTGACAATGGAAGTCTTTGGGTTCAAGTCCTGACGGAATTCCCCTCCTTTCCAGATGGCCTCTGGACACAGCAAGCGATGATTTTTCTGGATGTCTCTTATGAAAAGCCCTTGTAACTGTAGCCTTTGTTGTCTGGTCACATTAATTCTCTTTCATTGCACTTAGATATTGCAATTGACCTCTAAAATTCTAGAGTCCAGAATTTTGTCAATAATTTTGATAAATTCTGCTGTTGGTGAATAGTCCACCAAATCTTCTTGAAAGTAGGAAATAAAACAATTGAGGTATTGTTTAAGAGTCTGGTTCATTCTTTCAGTCTGGCCATTGTACTGAGGAAGGAAGGCAGTAGATAAATTACTGTACAGATGCTTTTCCAAAGTCTTGATGTAAACTAAACACTTCTGTTTGAAATTACATTGTCAGGAATTCTGTGCAGTCTAAATATCTTCTTGATCAACCATTCTGCAGTTTGTTTTGTGGTAGGAATTCCTCTAGTTGGGAAAAATAGACTATTTTTGTGAGTCAGTTGTCAACAACAAGGATGGTAGTTATTTCTTTACAAGGAGAAAAATCCACAGTAAAATACATGAAGATTGATCCCCAAAGCCTAAATGGAACTAAATCATTGAAGAGGAGATTGTGGTGTCTTATTTCTTTCATCTGCAGGAGGAAACATATTTTAGATATTTATTCTTAAAATTAGGCCACCAAAATTATTGATACAATAGTTAATGTGTTTTCATGATTCGGAGATGTCCTGCAAGTTGAGAATTGAGAATCAGTTTGAGGACTTCCTGTCAAGCAGATTCAGGAAAATATGTGTGGACATATGTGTTCTTTTATCCAACACCCCTCTTTGAAAGAGAGATCCACATCCTTAGAAGGTAAGAAAAGAGTCACTTTGTTGTCCATCTTTTAATGTTATTAAAAATTCTTTGGAGTCAAAAAATTCCCAGAAAATTTTAATAAATAAAATACTACCATCTGTGTAAGACCCTCCTGAGGTTCAACAGGTATCCTGGACAAGGCATCAGTCTTGTTTCTTGAAGCTGGCCGAAAATAAATGATGACATTAAGGGCAATATGTATGAAATTTAGCATTTAATCGCAAATTTAAATTTGAACATAAAATAGCCTAAAATTGCCCTGTTTCAGGAAAGAGAAAAATAGAAACAGTTGTTTTTTTTTCAGGTTTTTAAAGGGGCAGGAAAAGCTCCTAAAAGCATAGACTGAGGTGTTTATTTCAACAGCAAAAAAGTAATTTAGGATTTGGATGGACCTATATTTGCGGGCAGTAAAAAGAGTCTTTATTTTGGGTTAAAAAAGAAAATTTTGTTTTTTTTGGGGGACGGGGGTTTTTTCTTGTATTGGGAAAATTTTGGTTTAATTTTATTTTTGAAAAGCCCTTTTATGATTCTTCATAAAAAATTTTAAAAAAACCTAAAAGGGCAGGGAAACACCCTTTAAAAAATTTCTTGGAATGAACTAATCCACCCCAGTCTTGATTTTATTTTGGGGGGGGCCATCCCAAAGCCCATTAGGGGTTCTTGGTTTTGATATTTTCCCTTTTTTTTCGTCTGATTTAAAGATAAATCTCCTATAGAGGTTCCAAGACTAATTGGACATATCTACTGTGTTCCTCCATGGTGTCATAAGAATGTCATAAAAATAGACAACAACAAATTGGTCCAAGAAATCTTGAAATGCATAATTAATAAAATTCTGGAAGTTGGTAAGGGTATTACAAAGGCTGAATGACAAATCCAGATATTCAAAATGTCCGTAACGTATTCTAAAGGCAGTCTTGCACTTCTCCCATGGGCGAATGCATATGGGATTGTAGGCCCTTTAATTCGAGTTTTGTCAAATCCTTTGAATCCTTTCCAGCAACTCAGAAATTAAGGGAAGAGGGTAGTGATTCTTTACAGTAATTTTAGTTAGTTCTCTATCAATACAAGGCCATGATAAGGCCAACTGCTTTTTGAAAATAATTCTATTGTAGTCCGAATTAAAAAATTTTATTTCCTAGGTCCAGATATAGAGAATAAAATGAGAGCTGGAATCATGATACCGTTTATTAAAAGTAAAGCTCAAAATTAAAGGACATAACATTGGGGAATTTCCCAATAGTTTAAACATTGTTTAGCAGGCCTTTAAGACGAAAAGTATCCCCTTTAGATAAGATGGAAAGTATCTCCTCTATTTGACCCTGAGCTTGCAAAAGAAAAGCGATTTTTTCCGGGGTGTGTCAAAAACTTTTTGTAAAATGAAAAATACTGAAGTAGTGATAAATACAGGAGAGCTAGATTCCTGCATCCAACCCCATCGCCTTTGGTTGAGTCTTTCTTTTCTACAAAGAACAGATATGTCCCAGCAGAAAGGTCGAAATTTAATTCCCCCTTTTTTTTTTTTTATTACATATTCTCCGAGTACCTTTAATTCTGGTTCAGAGAGATTATAATTTCGCCCCAAAAGGTATGGCATCTCCTATGAAGCAACACATTGGGACAATCGCAAGGACGATGATGAGGTAGTTAATCAGATGTTATCTTACTGCGGATGTCACTGAGCTACTGGTATGGAGGTGGCAACTCTCACTCACTCTGATAAGACAACTCAGAGACTTGTATTTGTTTTTGGCAGATAATTTTTGAAAATGCCCTTTGCATATCAAAAGGAAGGGTAACAGCCCTTAATTCACAGTTGATAGAGGGATTATGGATAGAAAACCACAGAATTAATGGAAGAAATGGAAACTAGGGAGAGTAAATGAAATTAAAGCTAATAGTTTCATGATGAACAATTCAATAAGAAAACCCAAATTTAAATTGCTCGGATTACGGCCCCCGATGTAAAGAGATCAAAAAAAACAAGTTCCATATAAATTGGCATGGATTTTGTTCTACTCGCAATTTTGTTTAAAGGCAAATTGTAAGTCTGGAAAATTTCCCCGTCTTGGTTAAAAGGGCCTTGTTTTATGGTTGACAAAGTGAGATGATGGTGCATAAATTTTGTCTTTGTCTTGCATTATAGATGCAACAGTTCAGAAAGGTCAAAGGTCTCAGAGATTTTCACCATTCACGCACACAGTAGCAAAAGGACCCTTTTAAGCCTCTATGAGGGGCTGTTTACCTATGTCCCAAAAAGGACAATGCAGATTTGCCACGGAAAAAAAAATTGTGGAAAAGAATGGTAACAAAACAATATAGTACAAAAGTTCCTGGATCAAGATTTATGAAGGGATATTCAGCCTCCTCTTCTCTTCTCCCTGACTTATTTCTCTACAATGCTTTAATCTCTGCTTGTTCCTTGCCACTTTTTTTCAAGAGTACCCTTTGCATGTTTTCTGTTCTTTTTGTTAGCTGCAGCGTCTTATATAGTGCTAAAATGGCATTTTTACTTTTGAAGGTTTGTGACTACCCTATTGTCTGTTTCATGTTTTTTTACTTTTCATATTTTCTTTAATACTATTTTGTGTTGTTTCTTATTTTAATCTTTATTGAACAGCATAAATTAGTTTTCGAAAATACCTTTTATTTTTGTCTTTTTTCTGTTTTATTAAGATATGATTACCATTTTGATGCTTATTTGTATAATGTAATTTTATTGCCTCATTTCAGTTTGTTTGTGTTTGGTTACATTGTACTTAAAATTCAACAAAACACTTTATATATCCCCTACACTTGGGACCAAAGTTTAAGAGAAGGTTTGAAAGGCTCACATTATGAAAGATAACTGAAAAAACATTTTGACAAAAGCATCTCTGAAGAAGTCACTAAATATGGGTTACATACCTTTGTATTGACTCTGTACACAAACCCATACTTACTTAATCACAGAAAATTTTTAAAGATCCAGGTGCACTATCTAATTTTCACAAAAGTTTATTTACCAAGTGAGACATTCAGCTCATAAATGGAGTCCTGACGCAATTTCATTTTTTTTAACTTATTAAATCAAGACCCTGATGTCATATTACTTTTACTCTTAGGCCTTTTTTTTTATTTTCTTATTTGTAGATACTCAATTCGGCGACGTCTATTTATGATTATGGGGAAGATTTTCTTGCTTGCATTGCTTTAACTCATCAAAAGATACTTACAGCAGCTTCATCACATAGACCCTTTAAAGGGTTTTTCCATGAACAAAAAAGACGTGGAAGTTTGTAAATTAAATAATAACTTTTTTCCCACTTTCCTCATTAAAAAATTCTGGGCCCCTTTTTTTTTTTAGCTGCTCCCCTTTAGGACTCCAGGGGAACGACCCGGGGTGAGAGCTTCTCATCCGGTCCAATCTCAGACATCACCTCTCCTCTCAGCAGCTACGAGTGTTCCCAACCCCCGGTCTGTATTCACCCCCTCCTCGTATCCCCAGTAATAGTTTAAACATGCAAAAAAAATTAAAAAAAGAAACCTCAAACAGGGAATGCATTGATAAAGAAAATAAAATCCAGGTTTGTTCCACAGGGATTTCAACTGAGGACCCTTGTGCCTGAGGAAAAGTTTTACCTCTGAGCTACAGTGTAGCTACTTACAGTTATACACATAAACAGACCTTTCTTTGACTAGAAAGAGGAAAGGCCTGTTGATGTCTTCCTGCTGGGTCACATGATATGCAATTCAAACAAATCACACACGCCCCCTTCTGAGCACATAGAGCTGAAGAGCTGGATGCAGGAGGTATGAAATGAGATTGTGGCAAAGCCCCTTTAAGACTAATTCTGTCCCATAGACTTCTATAGGAGAGTTTTCTAGTCATGCTGTGTGACCTGGCAAGAAATCACTGTGCGGGGGAAGAGCTGGGGAGAGGGGGGAGCTATGACTATCTTCGCTTGTGACTGGTGGATCCTGTGTTATCTATTCACACTGTTGTCTCCTTTCAGTTTGACCTTGCTTTTACTCATAATGAGCAGACACTGAAAATCTCCCTCTAGAGAACAGAAAGTGTCAGGCTATTATTAGGCTTAGTGGCCAAAGTGAAAACTGAAGGACTTAAGGATTATTAAAAAATATTGAAAGTGATATGGAAAATAAAAAAAAAATAAAAAAATTACCCAAAATTCCTAAAAAATTGTTTAACATAAAAATATGAGTTAAACAATAAGTAATTTTTTGAAGACCCATTCCCTTTAAATGAGCCTTTCTTCAGCAAAAGACCTCATTTAACCCCTTCCTGACAGTCGTAATATTTTCTTCCTCTTTGCCTTCCAAGAGCCATAACTTCTTTATTTTTCCATGTACATAGAAATATTATGGCTTTTACTTTGCGGGACAAGATGCACTTTTTAATGGTGTCATTGACCTTACCATATAATATACTGGGAAACTGCAAAAGAATTCTAAGTGGGGTGAAATGTGACGCAAAACATACACCATGTTTGAAGGGGTTTTGTTTTTACAGCATTTACTCTTCGGTATAAATTATGTGTTATCTGTAAATCTGATTCATTTGATTCTGGAAATACCAAATATGTAGGGTTTTCATTATGTTTTAGTACTGCAAAAAAGATGCAAACATTCTCTATTTCTTAAATATAAGCTGCAGTGCCATTTTTTATGACCAATAACTTTATTGCTCTTCCACCTATGGTTTTGCCAGGAAGTGCCTTATCTGCTAAGAAGCAAAAGTAAACAAGCCATGCTGAGCTGAGGAGAGAGAGAGAGAGACTGCCAGAGCACAGAGCCATGCATAAGGGATCCTGTGCAATGTTCACTCAAATAATCACACTACAACTAGTGGATTCTGTATACAAAAGACAACACCTTTCTCCACAGCCTCTTGAAAGCTCTTTCATGTTCCCTGTCATCAGATAAAGCAGGGATCTACTCAGTTAATCACACTTCAACTAGTGGATTCTGTAAACAAAAGACAACATATTTCTCCCCAGCCCCTTGAAAGCTTCTTCACGCTCCCTCTCATCAGATAAGAAGTGTGCTCTGCACAAGCCCAGCCAGCAGCTCCTGTCACTCTGCCTGGCCAAATCTAATGCAAGCTTTTAAGTAACTAAGGGCAGGTAAGGCAGCCTGTAGCTCTCTCAGGCTGAAATTTTTGTAATCACATATATTTAGAAATGTGATTAAATACCCATTTTGGAGGATCCCACGTCAATATTACATCGTGGTAAAACCCCTTTAATGCTCAATTCTAGCTGTTCGCAGCCAGAAAAGAGTCCACTTAATTCATGAGCAGGTTTTAGCCCTACCCACTTGTTGCTAGCCCCACCCACTCCCAACTGATTAACCTATTTCTTTGAACAGATAGAAACCTGTGAATAACAGGAAGGTGGGCGGGACTAGCCTTGGATAGGCAGAGCTAACACCTGCTCATGGATAAGCTGGACTCTTTTGTGGCTGCAAACTTTGATTTGAGTAGTAAATGCTTTAAAATGGCTTTATATTACAGGACAAGGGACAAAGCGCTGGAAACAACATATATGTCACTAGCTTGTGCTGCTCACAGCATAAACTATGTGACAGGTTCCCTTTAACCCCTTACTACCGGAGCCAGTTTTGGCCTTCCTGACAGAGCCCTGGTTTTAAAATCTGACATGTGTCACTTTATGTGAGAATAACTTTTTGACACTTTCATCTATCCAAGTGGTTCAGAGATTGTTTTCTCATGGCACATTGGGCATTAAGTTAGTAATACATTTTGGTCCTAAAACTCCTTGTTTATTTGTGAAAAATATCAAAATATCATGAAAATTTGCAAAAATTATCAATTTTCAAAGTTCAAAAATTTCTGCATGTAAGACAGTTATTCCACTCAAAATAGTTTATAACTAGCATCTACCATATGTCTACTGTAGTTTGGCATCATTTTTAATTTTTTTTTTTTACCACATTAAAGGGTTTAGAAATATACTAGTAATTTTCACATTTTCAAGAAAATTTGCAAAATAGATTTTTTTAGGGACCAGTCCAGTTCTGACATGGCTTTGAGGGGCCTGTATGTTAGATACCCCAATAAATGACCCCATGTAAGAAACTACACCCCTTTAAGTATTTAAAAAGCATTTAAGAAGTTTGTTGACCCTTTACATATCACACAGAAATTTAAGCAAAGTGAAGGTAAAATTAAAAAATTTCAATTTTTTTGCAGATTTTCAATTTGTATTCATTATTCACTGGAACACAGTAGATGTGATCATGAAAATGCAGCTTAATATCGATTCCTCAGATTCTGACGTTTTCAGAGATATCCCATATGTGGCCCTAGTATGCTATTTGGCTCAACCACAGGCCTCATAGTAGGAGGAGCACATACCGGACTCTGGGGTCTCATTTTCATTACAATTTTATTTAGGCGCCATTTCAGGTTTGCGGACATCCTAAGGTGCTAAAACCTAATAAACTCCCCTAAAAAGACTCTATATTAGAAAATACACCCTTTACGGAATATATTCCTAGTTGCAGTGAGTATATCGACCCCACAGGTGTTTCACAAATTTTTTTAGCGTTAGGCTCTGAAAATCAAGAAAAATTTTTTTTTCCATTAATCCGCAATTTTAGCTGAAAATGTTTAATTTTTACAAGGAATCCTGGAAAAAAAGGATCCCAAATTGTGTTACGCAATTTCTTCCAAGTTCGGCAATACCCTACATGTGGGTGTAAACTGCTGTTTGGGCACATGTCTGGGTGTACAAGGGAGTACAAGGGCTTTTGGAGCACAGATTTTGGTGGGCCTATATCGCATCTGCAAAGCTCCCAAAGTACTAAAATAGGTGAAACCTTCCACATGTTGCCCCATTTTGGATTCAACACCCCTCAGGGATCTAATCTGTTCCGCACTTGTTCCTTAGTTTTTTTTTTAGCATTGGCCCAAGAAAATGGGGGGGAAAAAACGCTTGGGCTTGTTTTTTGTGAGATGAGTTGATGTTTTTATTGGTACCATTACGGGGTGCATGTGATGCTTTGATCACTTTTTATTAAAGTTTTTGTGAGGCATTTTGAACAAAATACAGCATTCCTGGTAGTGTTTTTAATTTTTATTTTTTACAGCAGTCACTGTGCGGTATAAATGACAGCTAGTTTTACTCAGCAGGTTGATACAATTGCAGCGATACCAAATTTGTATTTTATGTTTTACTGCTTTTACACAATAAAAACACTTTTATTCGAAAAGGAAAACACGTTTTTGCATCGCTGCAGTCTGAGAGCCATAACCTTTTTATTTTTCTGTTTTCAGAGCTGTATAGGGACTTTTTTGAGATGAGATGATATTTTTATTGGTATAATTTTTGTGGGGACAAGACTTTATGATAACTTTTAAATCCGCTTTTATGGAAGGCAGAGTGAAGAAAATACTGCAATCATAGCAGTGTTTTTTATTTTTATTTTTAATAGCGCTCACTGTGCAGTATCCTTGACAAGTTGTTTTACTCTGAGGGTTGGAGACGATACGGTGGATACCCAATTTATTTTTTTTTTATGTTGAAGCACAATTTTTTTTTTTAAGTGTTTTTATTGTTTTAAAAAATATTTATGCTTCGCTATCTTCTGATAGCCATAACTTTTTAATTTTTCCGTATACAGAGCTGTATAAGGACTTTTTTTTGCGGGATGAACTGACGTTCTAATTGGCATCACTTTGGTGTTGATATAAGTTTTTGATTACTTATTACTGGATTTTATGTGCTGCGGGATGTGACTGTTTTTGGGGATTTTTTTTTTATGGCGTTCACCGTATGGGTTAATTAATGTGACAGATTTATAGGGTGGGTTGTTATGCACTCGGTGATACCAAACATGGGTACTTTATTTATTTATCTTTTTTGGGGCGATTGGCATTTGTAAAAGGGATAAGGGTGGTGTACATGTTTTTATTTAATTTTTTGTGTTTGTGTTTTACTTTTTTACACTTTTTTAAATTTTTCACACTTTTTACTCTTTTCCCCAGAGAGGAATTGTATGAACGATTGTCAGATCATTCATCCATGAGGAGGTCCGCACATAGCTTATAGCTGTTTGCTGGTCTCCATGGCTACTGTCAGTCACGCTGCCCACAATGCATTGTGGACATCGTGACGTCACCAGACAACCTGGATCGCGGGCAGCAGCAGCTCACTCCTGCTGCCTGCAGCTTCGATGTCGCGACCACGACATCGAAGGGTTAATCCCCCGCGGCCGGAGCTCACTCCGGCTGTGGGGGATGCGGCAAGATGCCAGTGGTAATATACCGCTGGGTCCCTGCCGCTATCTAGCGAGCTTGTGAGCGCGCAAGATTGCCATGACGTACCCATAAGTAAATTTGCGGGAACCCCTACCCGACCTTGACGTATGGGTACGTCAAATGTCGGTAAGGGGTTAAGTGACAGTTGGAGTCCTACTTACAAGGGCCCACATGAAGTGACTGACAGCTTTCCCTGCAAACTGTCAATCACTGTATGTGGGCAGGAAAAGCAGCACTTTCAATTTCACAGATTATCACTATCACATTCTACTTTCAGATAAAGCTGCATATACCACCCTACAGGTTCCATTTAAGTTTTATTCTAAAGTGAATGGAATAAATAGATAAGATAGGATACTTAGATATCTCATTAAACTAAAACTGAATTGCTGTATAAAGCACCTAGTGGAAACCACTTTTGATGTTCCTAAGGTAAAGGATCTTTTTTCTAAAATTAGTTTACATTCTTGAAATCTGTTAGTCCTTTATAAATTTCATTGGTTAGTATGACATTACTATTATTATGTAAATATGTTTAGTACTTGCATAAAATGGAATTTAACTTTTCAGTTTATTGATCCCTTTACTTTCACTTCTCACCTTTTTTTGGTGCTATGTTTAAAATGTTGGTAATTACAATCTATTTTGGTGAGCATTTTCTTATCAGCTGTTGCATGTGAAATTTACTAGACTTTGTGGTTTCATATTTTTTTTCTGCAGAACATTGTGGAATTACAGATTTTTACTCTTGCTGGGAAGCACTTTAGCATAATTGCTTAAATGTTAGTTTAGTTAAGGGATTGAACTAGCTCTTAGTGCAGTGAAATTGTCTCTAGGGCAAGTCTGACCTACAAAACAACCAAAGTGGAATAAAAGAATGCTGATGAATTTTAAATTGCTTGGCTACATCTGCTGTTCTTTGGTGAAAATTAGTTTATCAGGCATATTTGAATGCAAGTAGCAAACTGAATTAACCCACACAAGCACTCTGAAACTGTATACATACATTGTGTTCTATATAAATAATACTGCAGGTGCATTTCCATTTTTATACAAGAGGAAAATAAGCCCACTCACGTGTTTAATTTATAGCCAAATCTGTGAGGCTGAAAATGAGTAAAAATACAAAGTGTAAAAATTTTACAAAAAAATAGCTTGTGATATCTACTTACATATAAAGTTAACAAAAAAGGGAACTTGAAAGTAGTCCAAATGCCTAGTGTTTGTATTCCTGAAATAAAGCAGAATATTAGGAAAAATATGTATTCTAATAATCACTAGTGTGCAAGTATGCATAAAACCGCAATGTAAAAACTAGTAGATTGAGCGGAGATGACTAATGGTCAATGGTTACATTTTCTTTTTATCTTTACAAAAGGCCAAAAAGATAATGTGAGCACTCGCTACTATATTAAGGAGACCACTAGTATGAAGGAAAACACACTAATTTACTGACTGTTTCAGGTTTTTAGTGTTTCAGTACTCTATGCTGTCCACATAAACAAAGTAGTCTTTCATGGAGCCTTGCAAGAAATTAATGGCACAATAAGACAAGTAACCCACCTCCCAGGTAATGCCTTGCCATAACTATGTTTTATATAAATACTAGTTTAAGCCCATGTTATTTGTAGCCAGAATTTTTCCCTTTTCCCTATGCTTATGATTTGAGTTGTGCTCATGATGGGGATAAATGTTGGTTATAAAACACTCTGCTCACTACATAGCTCACTGATTGAAAGTTTAGCGTCTCTCATTCTTGTACCACCTCCTCCCCTAGACCTCTCTCTGTTGGTGTCCCTCAGGGGTCAGTCCTGTACTCTTCTCTCTCTTCACTCTTGGCCTGCGTAAGCTCATAGCATCACATGACTTTCAGTACCACCTCTATACTGACAACAGACAATTTACGTCTCCGGCCCAGATATTTACTCTCTGCTCTCCCAGATCCAAGAATGTATATCGTCCATATCCTCCTCCTTCTTCTCCTCCCGCCTCCTAAAAGCTAACTGTGGAGAAAACTGAATTAATCATCTTTCCACCATCCCACTCTATCCCCCCACCTGATCTCTCTATTATAGTAAATGGTCTACACTCTCAACCAGTCCTGCAAGACCACTGCTTTGGGATAACCATTGACTCCTCTCTGCCCTTAAAACCACACATCCAAGCACTTTCCTCTGCCTGCTATCTCTACCTGAAAAATAATTCTCATTTCTGCTCATTTAACTTCAAAATAACGAAAATGCTGCTCCATGCCCCTGACATCTCCAACCTAAACTACTGCAATATCCTTCTCTGAGGCCTCCCATCTTTCACTCTTGCTCTCCTTCAAACCATCCTCAACTCCGCTGCCTGGCTGATTCATCTTTCTCCTTGCTACTTCTCTGCCTCTCCCCTTTGTTAATCTCTTCACTGGCTACCCATTGCCCAGCGAATTCAGTTCAAGTTAATAACCATTACCTACAGGGCTCTCCACAACTTGTCCCCCAATACATCTCTGCCTTGATCTCCAGATATCTCCCCTCATGCAATCTCCGCTCATCACAGAACATTCTTCTCTGCTCTTTGTGTCAGATCCTCACACAACCATCTCCAAGACTTCTCTCTTGCTTCACCCATACTCTGGAATTCATTACCCCAACATATCAGACTCTCTGGAACCTTTGCCAGTTCCAAAAGAAGCCTGAAAAGCCATCTTCTAAGGATAGCGTACAAACTACAATAACCCTGCTGCCACTACAGCACCCCACAAACATTACTGCTCTTCACCTTCTTTCTCTTTCCTCCACCATTGTAGATTGAAAGCCTTTGCCCTCTGTCCCTTTGTTTTTAGTCCTTTAGGGCGACATGTATGAATCTCGGCGCATCGAGCGCATGGTTTCGAGCGCTCGAACGTGAAAGCTTAACATGTATTCCGATTGGAGACAGGCTGGAAAATAGCGAGCAAAAAGAGTTGTCTTTCAAATGAATGAATGAATAAAGTGAAAAATCAAAGCTGTCTAAAAACGATGAAATGTAGTGAAAAAGTGGATCATTAAAAATTAAAGTGAAAATACATAAGATCACTCAAGAAATAAATCTCCGCTCTCAGCTCTGTGAGGCATGGAGTATGAATCAAAAAAATTGTTTTTATTAGGTGTAAAACATTATCTGAAAAAGAGCTCAAACCTTCTAAAAACATACATTTAAAAAATCACTTACAAAAAATCAATAACGGCGCAAAATCAGTAATTGGGATATTGAAAAACTGCCGGGAAATACAGTAATTCAAATTCTGTAAGCTCTTTTCATTGGTTGGCATAAACCAGCCAATCAGAATAGGAGCGACAGTGAACCATTATAACCTATGGAGAAGTATTGACCAATCAAATGAAAAGCCAGACAATTCAAAATACAGTAAAAAAGGCAGAAAAGACCTGATTGGTTGAGCGAGCGGGGGCATGGCTATCCCAGCCACTCAGAGCGCGAGATACTTTGTACCATTGTAGTCAATGGAGAGATCGGGGCTATGAAATCTCGGCTCTCAGCGCCCTGCGGCATGGAGTATGATTAAAAAAAATATGTTTTTATTAGGTGTAAAATAAAATCTGAAAAAGAGCTGAAACCTTCTATAAACATACATCAATCAAATCACTAGCAACGCGCTTGTCGCCGAGACCGGCGCTACATCAGGAATTGCGATATTTTGCCGGGAAATACAGTAATTCAAATTCTGTAAGCGCTTCTCATTGGTCGGCAGAAACCAACCAATCAGGATAGGAGCGACAGTGAACCATTATAACCTATGGAGTAGTGTTGACTAATCAAATGAAAAGGCGGGACAGTTCAAAATACAGTAAAAAAGGCAGAAAAGAGCTGATTGGTTGAGCCTAGGCGGCAGATATGAATCCACCAATCATATGTAGTGGTCTTTTTTGAATGGAGAAAGAAGGGCACGATAGAAGGGCGCCCTAAAATTTATTATTGTCTATGGGAAATATTCTAGTACTGTGATTGGTTGGTGGGAAGAGGGGCTCGTTCTGCTTAGCCAATCAGCGGCTGAGCTACCGTCTCATAGAGTTCTATGGGGAAAAGAAATGCAGAGCGAGCTCTGTTTGTGATTGGCTGTTAAAAGAGGCGCGGTTATTTGGAACAATGGGAGAGCGAGCGATGCTCTTATGGATTTTCTAATGCAATCTGTAATAAAATTGTACGTGCCCGAAATCAAATGATAAGACTCCCGACGTTGTACCGATGTGTATATAAAATGATCAATAATATGGAGGTAACGAAAAAAAATTAATTAAATAAATTTTTATTTCTTTATTTTCGTTACACCCATACTATTGATCATTGGGTAACGAAAATAAAGAAATAAAAATGAATTTATTGAAATAATTATTTTTTTTTCGTTACCCCCATATTATTGATCATTTTATATACACATCGGTACAACTTCGGGAGTCTTATCATTTGATTTTGGCCATGTACAGTTTTATTACAGATTGCATTAGAAAACCCATAGGAGCGTCGCTCGCTCTCCCATTGGTCCAAATAACCGCGCCTCTTTTAACTTAGCCAATCACAAACAGAGCTCGCTCTGCATTTCTTTTCCCCATAGAACTCTATGAGAAGGAAGCTCAGCCGCTGATTGGCTAAGCAGGACGAGCCCCTCTTCCCATCAACCAATCACAGTACTAGAGTATTTCCCATAGACAGTAATAACTTTTAGGGCGCCCTTCTATCGCGCCCTTCTTTCTCCATTCAAAATAGACGCACTACATCTGATTGGTGGATTCATATCTGCCGCCTGGGCTCAACCAATCAGCTCTTTTCTGCCTTTTTTACTGTATTTTGAACTGTCCGCCTTTTCATTTGATTGGTCCACACTTCTCCATAGCTTATAATGGTTCCCTGTCACTCCTATTCTGATTGGTTGGTTTCTGCCGACCAATGAGAAGAGCTTAAACAATTTGAATTACTGTATTTCCCGGCAATTCTCTATATCGCAATTCCTGATGTAGCGCCGGTCTCGACGACAAACGCGTTGTTCGGGATTTGATTGATTTATGTTTATGGAAGGTTTCAGCTCTTTTTCAGATAATATTTTACACCTAATAAAAAAGATTTTTTTAAACACACTCCATGCCACACGGCGCTGAGGGACGAGATTTCATCGCCTCCATCCCTCCATAGACTACAATGGGACAAGTAGCTCGCGCTCTGATTGGCCGGGATAGCCAAACCACCGCTAGCTCAGCCAATCAGCTCTTTTCTGCATTTTTACTGTATTTTGAACTGTCCCGCCTTTGAATTTGATTGGTCAATATTTCTCCATAGGTTATAATGGGTCCCTGTCGCTCCTATTCTGATTGGCAGGATTGCCAAGCCCCCGCTAACTCAACCAATCAGCTCTTTTCTGCATTTTTACTGTATTTTGAACTGTCCCGCCTTTGATTTTGATTGGTCAAAATTTATCCATAGGTTATAATGGGTCCCTGTTGCTCCTATTCTGATTGGACAAGATTGCCAAGCCCCCGCTAGCTCAACCAATCAGCTCTTTTCTGCATTTTTACTGTATTTTGAACTGTCCCGCCTTCGATTTTGATTGGTCAAAATTTCTCCATAGGTTATAATGGGTCCCTGTCGCTCCTATTCTGATTGGCCAAGATTGCCAAGCCTCGCTAGTTCAACCAATCAGCTCTTTTCTGCCTTTTTACTGTATTTTGAACTCTCCCGCCTTTGATTTTGATTGGTCCATACTTCTCCACAGGTTTTAATAGGTCACTGTAGCTCCTATTCTGATTGGCTGGTTTCTGCCGACCAATGAGAAGAGTTTACAGAATTTGAATTACTGTATTTCCCGGCAATTTTCAATATCCAAATTCCCGATGTTGCGCCGTTCTAGATTCTTGGAAAGTGATTTTAATTATGTAATTTTTTAGTAGGTTTGAGCTCTTTTTCAGAGAATGTTTTACGCCTTTATAAAGGCGATTTTTTGATTCATACTCCATGCTGCAAGGACATCTTTAATGATTTCTCGCTGTTTTCCAGCCTGTCTCGAATTGGAATACATGTCAGGTGCAGTCCCGCACTGTGCCTAAGTTCCGCACTGCACCTCACACACTGGTGAGGCGTGGCGGACTTTACACGGCATCTATGAACGCACTACGTCGGGCGGCGAATCTTAGGCACAGTCCCACACTGCGCCTAAGTACCGCACTGCGCCCCACACACTGACGAGGCGCGGCAGACTTTACATGGTATTTATGTGCGCACCTCGGCACCGACATAAATCAGGCGCAAATTTCGCCGGAAAACTGGCGGAAACATGCGCTCCGACGTGGCGAGATTCATACATGTCGCCCACAGTGTTTAATAAATTTGGCACATTGTCAGTGCCATTGTGTAAGGCTCTGTACTAATTGCCATGGATGAGTGCAGTATTTTTTGCAACAAATTTCGCCAACATTCATAATCGTGTTTAATCTTTCAGAACTGGTGTGACACTCCCCCTAAGAAGTGGCGCAGACAAAAATGTTGAGGATGTTGGGCTGTGCGCCCAGTTTTGGCGCAAATATTTTATACATATGTTGGACATGGTCAACAACAGTTTCTTTATCAGAAATCAACGCCAGACAATTGGCACGGCCGGTTTCATACATCTGGTCCTTTATGTTTCAGCACAAACATTACATCTGCAGAGACAAAATCAGAGGCCACTGAAATTCTGCATACTTTCAATTAAGACTTTTTTTAAACTGAAGAAGTGAACAAAGCTGTTCTTGGTCACTGCTTAAAGATGAACTCTTTAACCCCTTAAGGAAGCAGCCTTCCTGACAGAGCCCCATTTCTGAAATCTGACATGTCACTTTATGTGAGAATGACTTTTTGACACTTTTACCTATTCATGTTATTCAGAAAATGTTTTCTCGTGACACATTGTGCTTTACGTTAGTAGGAGATTTTGGTCTACACAATACTTGTTTATTTGTGAAAAATATCAAAATGTCATAAAAAATCTGAAAAATGTGCCACTTTCAAACTTCACAAATTTCTGCGTGTAAGACAGTTATTCCACTCAAAATACTCCATTTAAGAAGCTACACCTCTTAAAGTATTCAAAACAGCATTTAGGAAGTTTATTAACCCATTAGGTGTTTCACAGAAATTAAAACAAAGTAGAGGTGAAATTTCAAAATTTCTTTTTTTGCAGATTTTCAATTTTTATCCATTATTCACTGGAACACAGTAGACAATAACAGGGAAATGCAACTTAATATCAATTCCCCCAATTCTGGCCATAGTCCACTATTTTGCTCAACCACAAGCCTCAGAGTAGGAGAAGCACCTACTGAACTCTGGGGTCTTCTTTTCATTACATTTTCTTTAGGTGCCATTACAGGTTTGCAGACACCCGAAGATGCTAAAATGTAATAACACCCCTAAAAATACCCCATATTGGAAACTGCACCCCTTATGGAATATATCCAGGGGTGCAGTGAGTATATCGACCATACAGGTCTTTCACAAATTTTAAGCAATAGGCTGTGAAAAAGAAAAAATAATTTTTTTTTCAAACTATCTGCAATTTTAGCTGAAAATTCTTCATTTTTACAAGAAATCATGGTAAAAAAGCATCCCAAAATTTGTTACGCAATTTCTTCCAAGTTCGGCAATACCTGATATGTGGGTTTGGGCGCATGGCAGGGTGTACAAGGGAGTGAGCGCTATTTGGCTTTTGGAACCCAGATTCTGGTGGGTGCCATGTTGCATTTGTAAAGCCCGCAAAGTCCCAGAACAGGTGGAACCTTCCAGAAGTCGCCCCATTTTGGATTGAAAACCACTTATGGATCTCATCTAAGGGTGTATTGTGCATTTTGGGCATACAGGTGTTCTATAGTTTTTTTAGCATTGGGCCATGAAACTGGGTAAAAAAAAAACGCAGTTCCGACATATTTTTTTGGGCTTAAATTTTACACCATGTGGGATAAATGACATGATAACTTTACTATGGGGGTTGGTACAATTACAATAATATAAATTTTATATAGTTTTTGTGTTATTACTTTTACACAATAGAAATGTGTTTATAAAAAATGCACTTTTATGTTGTCATAGCCATAACATTTTTATTTCTATGTATATGGAGCTGATTAAGGGCTTGTTTTTTTGAAGGATAAGTTGACATTTTTATTGGTACCATTATGGGGTGCATGTGATGCTTTGATCACTTTTATTAAGGTTTTTGTGAGGCGTTTTTAACGAAATACAGCAATCCTGGTAGTGTTTTTTATTTTTTTACAGTGGTCACCATGCGGTATAAGTGACATGCTAGCTTTACTCAACAGGTCGATATGATTACAGTGATACCCATTTCTATAATTTTTTTGTTTTACTACTTTTGCACAATAAAAACACTTTTTCTTAAAGGAAAACATGTTTTTGCAGCACCATAGTCTGAGTGCCAATCTTTTTTATTTTTCTGTGTATTGAGATTTGTAGTGATTTGTTTTTTGCGGGATAAGTTGACATTTTATTGGTATCATTTTTGGGGGGACAAGACTTTTTGAACGCTTTTAAATCCGTTATTTGGAAGCCAGAGCAAAGAAAACACTGCAATCCTAGTAGTGTTTTTTCTTTTTCTTTTTAACGGCAATCACCGTGCAGTATACGTGACAAGTAAGTTTTACTCTGTCTGTCATTACTATATAGATAACCAATTTATATAGCTTTTTTATGTTGAAGCGCTTAAAAAAAAGTGTTTGCTATCTTCTGTTAGCCATAACATTTTTATTTTTTCAAATACCGAGCTGTGTGAGGGCATTTTTTTTTGCAGGATGAACTGACGTTTTCATTGATACTCCTTTAGCATTTATATGAGTTTTTGTTCACCGTGCAGGTTAAATCATGTAACAGATTTATAGGGTACTTTATTTGTGATTTTTTGGGGGGGAGAAAAGCGTTTGTAAAGAGGAAAAGGGTGGTGTACATGTTTTTATTTTATGTTTTGTATTTAACTTTTTTTTTTTTTACTTTTCCCCATAGGGAATGTGACAGAGTGACCGTGTGCAGTTGCAGGTCTCTGCCACTAGGTGGAATTCAGCAGGATACCTGCTTCAAACGTGCCACCGAAAACCTGGGTTCAGTGGGGGAAGAAAACTTGTTAGTGTCAGTAACAATAGGTTACTGACACAGGCTGCTAGAATGGCTCCCTTGCAGCCAGGTATGGGTTTCCTTTCCCAGGACAGTTGTTTCGTTGGGTGGGAGGCCATCCCCATGTTCCAGGCCAGTTTTTGGGCCAGTCCCTGAAGGGCTATAAGAGGCGTTAAGGGGGCGTGGTATGCTACTTGAGAGTTGAGCAGCAGTGGAGCTGGAAGGAGGCTCTGGCCACAGAGGCTTGAGAGAAGCCGGGAACCAGTGGAGACTGGTATAACAGTCCCCTTCAATAAAGCCACTCCCATGCCACCTATTTATGTAATGACTCTGGAAGAAAGCTAAATTAGGGTTTTGGCATCACCCATTTTTTCTGGACTGTTTGATAGCCTACTCAGCATCCAGGAGAGTTGGGAGATACTGCCAAACTGTGCCTGCACCTATACCATTACATTACAATCAATATTTCTACCATACAGTGATTATACAGTGGTTTATACTAGTGTACACAAGCTCTGCAGACGTTTAAGTAACTACAGTGCAGTAACATCTAGGGACTCACCGGAGACGTCTCCGGTGACGGGAATTGTTATCTTTCCCTTTTCTTCTCCATCCTGTCCAGACTGAAATGATGACTTCTTCCGACCTCGACTCATCCCTGCAAAATTTACCACACAAACATGTTAGAATTCTATTTTCAGAACTTCCCTACCTGTGGCAACCTCTGTACAAATTTGACATGAGGTGATAGTTGGGAAGGTTATGTGCTGATAGGTGTAGGTGGAAAGGTTATGGGGCGATAGGTGGAGTGATAGGTGGAGGTGAGAGAACTATGGGGTAATAGGTGGGAAGGTTATGGGGTGATAGGTGGAGGTGAGAGGACTATGGGGTAATAGGTGTGAAGGTTATGGGGTGATAGGTGGAGGTGAGAGGACTATGGGGTATTAAGCGGAAAGGTTATGTGGTGATGGGGGGGTTTGCATTTTGTGTTGGCACTAGGATGCATAACGATGCATAATGGTCGTTAGTGGTAGGAGAGAGGAATACAGAGCACAGCTTACAATCTCTTTGGGGGAGCATAGGACCATCCCCCTGGAGATTGTGCTGCGGCTGTGCTTTGAACCCCCCAGAATCATAGTGTGCAGGTTGAACTCTGTACCTTTCACCCCTGAAGATCAGCAACAGGCATGATCTTCAGGGGATGCAGGAGTTGGAGTTTAGTACTGTTATGTTTTTTTTTTTTATATTCTTATATTCACATTGTGCCCTAAAAAAGGAAAGGGGAGCTCTGATTGGTTGCTATGGGTAACAAAGAAAGACTTAAACCTAGACAGTTTTAATACATGTGCCCCCTAGAGTCTTCCACTGTCAATTTCACACTGCCTTACTGCAAGATAAGGAAACAATTATTCTGCGAATGCTACTAAATTTCAAGCACATCTGTGAAAGTACTGCTCCTGATTTTGAGAAGCACTTGGCTCTCCCCATTCTTCCTCTTAATGTTAGGGTATGTTCACACTTAAAATAAACTGCATTTCTACAACTACATATGCAGTTGCAAATCCACAGCAAGCAGGATTTCTTAATGTTGAATATGTGAATGTCAGAAACCATACACAAAGAATACAGTGTCATAGAACACCAGTGAGTAACAAAAAAGATTTGTCATAGAATTCAATGCAGTTAAAGGACAGAGAGTAGGTGGCTCTTGCGCAGTACTTTCCATTCTAGTCTATAGTATTTCTGAGTGCAGCTGAGTGGAGTGTTCATTTGTACTCGGAACTCTCATTGAAAAGAAGCACAACATACTCTCCATTCTGAGCAGAGTCTTTCAGGGGCCAGTTCCTGCAATAGGTGAGATTCCCAGAGCTGGGAACCACACTTATCATACTTTGTTATCATATCTTATTAATATGCAGTCAATCTGTGTGATAAGAACATCCCTTTAAGGGTTTGTGCACACTGCTTTTCTCCAGCGTATAGTGGCTTGTACTGTGCACGGCGCTTTACACTGGCTGTTTGAAAGTATGTGCTGGCCAGCGCACACTTCTCTCAGCGCTCACTTTTTTCACTTGGTACTCAGTACATGCTGGGGAATACATCTGAAAATCAGTGAGTGCTATGATTTTATTCGTGGGGCATACATTGGGTGTATTGTAGTGCAATCACATCCTAAGTTAGCCCTGCAAATATGCCGTGTGCACATACCCTTACATTTAAAATCTCTTAACAGCATACCAATAGTGGGTGTAACATTATCTCTTCCTGACAGCCGGTCATAAGAATATGGCTCTTAATTTTTTCCTCCCCGACTACCAAAAGCTATAACTTTTTTTTATAATTCATCTACACAGACATATCAAGGCTTTTGTTTTGTTTTATTTTATTAGAATACAGTAAAAATATCCGAAAAATCACAAAAATACTGTGGCATTTACCCTAATATGCAATAAAAGAGAAAAACCAAGCCTGAAGTGGGTCTCCTGCCCCAAAAACAGTGACCCACATGGGAACAGAACCCTACTAGTTCCCTATACTGTCCCTACAAAAAAGGGAAAGCCGTAAATAGAATATGTTATCACAATCAGTACTTAGTAGTATAGGGTCCAAAGGTAAAAGACCACCTATACTGAATACCAAAAACTGTCAATTATCGAAAAATTATTACAAAAATTAACGCTTTCTTAGCTCCAATGTCTTTCCCCCACAAATATGTACGTTCATCAGGGAGACGAAAAGTTGATAATTGTGATATATTGATATAGAAAAATATCATATGAATACTGCAGGCTCAAGATGAAACACCAGTCATCAGTATCACACTTTAGGTAGGGTTTTTCTCTTTTGAGGCACATTAGGATAAGTGTCACAGTATTTTGTAATTTTCTGTATATTTTTACAGTATTCTAATAAAAGTTAAATTTAAGGACATCCTCCCTAAAAAAAAGAAAAGGTTTCTTAGTGGTGGTGCAGAGCCATTTTCTGCGACCAATAACTTTTTAGTTTTTCCACTTATGGACCTGCATAATGGTACGTTTTTGTGGGATGAAGTGTTATTTTTATTGGTGCCATGTTGGGATCCATGCAACTTTTTGATCACTTTTTATTCCAATTTTTAGGGGATGTAAAATGACCAAAATTTCTAACTTTGCCATTTGGATTTTTTTTTCTTCTATGATGTTCAGCGAACTTGATAGATTATGCTATATTTAAATAAATGGGACTTTTAGAGATGCTACAATACCAATTATGTGTAACTTTTTTATTTTTTTATTTATAAAATGGCAAAACAGGGATTTTTTGAACTTTTACATATTTTTATACTTTTAAACATTTCTTTTTTCAATGTAACTTTGAGTCCCCCAAGGGTAATTGACCACCAAGGGGTGTGGTCATTAGTACAACCATCTGCACTGTATAAACAATGCAGAAAAGTGTTCAAAATTGGTGGTTCTAACATTTCCTGTCTGGCGCAGGAAGTGTTATAATCACATTTACAGTGGAGATGGAAGCCTTTATTGTGGCATTCTCATTCATTTAGACAACACTGCTGCAATCACCTCAGTTTCCGAGGGGTTAAACAGCAGGGAACAAAGCCAGCTCTGTTTCCTGCTGTTATCAATGGTTGTCAGGTGCAATTAGCAGGGGACACCAGCCTCCCATGTAGCAGGATTACCAGTACCAGGACATATGGGTACATCCTGTGTCAGTAACGGGTTAAAGACACCTGTAATCACTAAACATAAGCATAAGTTGACTGGCAGCTAAACACTTTTCCTAGCGATGAATTGACAAGGAGCAATGTCCATATGTCAACTTTTATTGCCAAGCATAGTGTAAAACCAAGGGAACAGGAAAAACATAGTTACTGTGGTACAACAGCATGCAAACACAAAATATTCATAGACATGAACATGTGTATGACAATACAGGAATGAAGAGTATACAGACATTTACAGTAAATAAACTCTATCAAATCTGCAGTTACTGCCAAATAAAAAGAAAAAAACGATCATTGTGGATTTGTTGCAGATTTTGACTTCCCTATTAAAGTCAGTGGGGTAACTCCTTAATAAATCCCCAGCATATATTGGCATTCTGCTGACTTAAAATCCGCAAAATATATCAATTTCTGAACAGAATTTTCTGTAGCATGTGAATATGATTTTTTTGTGCTCTTCCCATACCCACTTTAGACATGGCTGTTTTAATTATAGGACAAAAGTTGCAACTGCACTGGACCCCCCTCTGGCAGATCACATGGCCTACAGCTGTTGCTGTGAATTTAAATAGTCTACCAGCAAATGCTATTTCCTGCAGTCTGTCCCACTTCTTACACAGTGCAGGGGAGATGTTACAAGACTGCTGCCCCTCCCTTCTTTACACAGTGCAGGGGAGATGTGTCATGTCGGCTGCCCCTCATCTCATAACACAGTGCTGGAGAGATGTGTCATGTATAATGCCCCTCCCCCCTCCTTACACAGTTGCAGGGGAGATGTGTCATGTATCACTGCCTCCTTCTCCTCTTACACCGGGCAGGGAGATTGTGTCATGTCGGCTCTGCACTACCTCCTCATTAAACAGTGCAGGAGAGATGTGTCATGTTGCTGCCCCTCCCCCTCATTACTACAGTGAAGGTGAGATGTGTAATGTCTAATGCCCTCCCCCTCCTTACACAGTGCAGGGGAGATGTGTCATGTATACTGCCCACCTTCTCTCTCTTAACAGTTCAGGGGAGGATTGTCATGTCTGCTTGCCCTTACTCCTTTCCTTAACAGTTCAGGAGAGATGTGTATTGTCTACTGCCCCTCCCTCTCCTTCACAGTACAGGAGAGATATATGTCTGCTTCCCTCCTCCTCACCAGTGCAAGAGCGTTGTGTCGCTGCTATCCCTCCTCTACACAGGACAGGTGAGATGTGTATTGTCTGCTGCCTCTCCTCCTTATTAGACAGTGCAGGAGAGATGTGTCATGTCTAGTGTTGAGCGATTTTTATCGACAAAGTTGAAATCGGCAAGGTTTTTATAGTGATCGAGAATTTCAGATTCAATGGATAATCTAGGTTAAAATTGTGCATCATCTATGAAGATCGCGCCTTTTTCGGTGCTTCCTGTAAAATTTTGGCGGCCAGAAATGAGGATTACAGAATTGAGATGGGTGGATGTAGTTGTGCGAGTCATGATGGGATGTGTATGGTTGCGATTGGCTGGAAATCAATGACTCGTTTTACATAGAACAGCGTTTCTGTTTTCAGCCTACAGATGTATCTCGGTTATAGGGATAGGACTGCGCTCTGCCTGTGGCCAAACAGACTCAGCGAAATTAGTCTATTTTGCAAGAGATAACTCTACTATTTGCTGTGATCCTTCCAATTGAGTTAGATTAGAGTTTTGAACATTTTATGTAGTTAGCTAGAGAATTTTAAACGAGAATCTACCACTGTAAATTCGAGGCGTGTGGGATCGGGGGGGGGGGGGGGAATTGTTGATAGGAACCTTGAGTTTAATTTGAATCACAGCATTTTGTTTTGATTAGAGGATTTTGAGAATAGCTGTGATTTTGCGTCTTTTAATAAGAGGACTTTCCATAACTATTCCATACCTTCTCAAATTTTTATATTCTGGAACATGGATGCGAATTGCCAGGTGGGTTAGCGAGCAAAGAGGGGGATAGCACATGGAGGTAGAGGTATGAGAGAAAGGTGCTCCATCGTGCTCGGCGACAACTCGAATGCCTAGGGGATGTCCAGTTGCAGGACGTCAGGGCCTGTAATCGCTGGTCAGGGCCCTCGTGAATTTTAGTAACGCAACATCGTCGCCAATCTGTTCTCTCAGTGGTTAATGCAACCTGCATCTAGCAGTTCTTACTCCTGTCTCGCAGTTCACGGCCACAATGTCGTCATCAGCATCAATCAGCATCTGTCAACATGAAGCAGGCCCCAAATTGTCAAACTAGTGTACCAACCACTGTGGATAATCCATTTTCTGTAGACCTATTGATGCCAAAATGCGGTTGGGCAGAAGATGTTAAACGATTCAAGAGGCCAAAAGGATGATTTTCTCTGCTCTGAAGCCCAGTTACTGAGATCGCCATCAGAGGGGTGAAGGAAGCGTGTCCAATCGGCAAAAATCCGGGCGGTGGGGGCTAACGCCTTTGCATGACCTTCTTGTAGCCAGAGCTTCTGGATGCAGAAAGTCAGGGACGACAAGTCACTGTGTTGATGATGATGATGTGGCATTGTGGATCCATCCTGGTTTTTCCGCAGAATTTGTTGGAGCGCTTCATCAGTGGACAGAGGAGGAAGACGATGGTGTAGTGTCAATATGGGTCCCGCCACAAAAGGAGGAGGGAGGTCGCAGAAGTCCGCTGATTGATTCTCGCCAGCACGGTCAGCGCAAACCCGCTACTCGCTTATCGCCGACCAAAAAAGGTCCAGGACCTCTCAAGCCTGGGCCCTTCTTTGAGCAAGCCTCTGAATTCACCTCACGCCGATGTCATTATGCCGCCTTAGCTTTGCCGTAAAGCGCATAAGTAGAGCAAGAACCTTAAGTGGTTATCAACCACCAACATGTCTAGTCTACATGCAGCGAATGCATGAGTTTGAAATGGAGGGAAACTTGGCAAAAAAAGGCCAGAATGAGCCGGGCCTCCAACCACTGCCGCACCCTCGGTCTGCTCCTCCTCCTCCGCACCACCAAGCGTTCTCTCAGATGCCAAGTTCTTCAGCGTCATGATCAGGGATCAGCCTTCCGCTTCAGCCTCCACCGTCGCCGTCGTGACGAGTACACCAGCACCACCAGAGACCCATCCTACCCTTCTCCTTCCGCAGTTTGACGACTGCATGCTGTACAGCGGCCAGTATAGCAAACCAGCCTTATCTTCTGCTCTCCAGGTTTTGGAGCAGAAAGAAACACTTTAACCCAAACCATCCCTATGCCAAAGCCTGAATGTCGGCTTGACCAGGCTTTTGGCCTTGGTTAGGTTTGCCTTTTCGTCTGTGTGGACACCAGATGGGTTCCGCCACGTCAATGTCCTCGCTTGCCCCAATACAGATGCCGGCCAGGCATTTCTTGCCAGAAAAGCCGTCCCTGCCCTGGCCAGCCAAGTGTCATCTAAATTTCAAGGCGTTGTCTGCATCTGTGTCCGGAAAAGTCCATCTCACACTGCACATGGACTAGTAAGCACGGCCAAGGCCGCTCATATCTCTGTGACAGTACTGGGTGAGCTGGGTGGATGTATCTGGGGGTGACGGTGGCTCTCAGGCTCGGCGCACGATCTTCAAAAACCCGCAGGGATGGTGCAGGCTCTTTCTACATGTCACTCTGGTGGCTTCACGTGCCCGAGCCACCAGGCAGGGTTTGAATTCAATCTGCCTTGGAGACCATCCAACCACAGGTAGGAGCCTTGGGACGGCTCTAAGCAAACTAGACCGAGCGCTGGGCTGGGTGACATGAACTTTGTGCAAGGCAAGGTGTGTGCGTTAACGGGCGAAATCTGCTGGCGCCCTTAAGATCGGAGGTGGAGCACATCCTTGCCTGGCACATTGTCATGAAACTTGCGTCCAGAAATTCTTAAGAGTTACCGGAGTTGGACTGCCTGCTGATGAAGGCTCGAGGTCTGAGTTGCACTTCCGACCATAGCCACCCTGCTTCGTCACCGCCTTGGCTGCCGTTGTGCAGCGTCAGCTCGGCCTCCCGTCAAACCGTATCATTGTTGACGTGGCAACACGCTGGAATTCACCCTACACATGCTCCAGCGATTGTGGGGCAGCAGCGAAAGGCCAGTACGCTGTACGATGTGACACTTTGTCCTGACAAGCATCGGTAGACCTCGGGTGTTGAGCCACCGAGAGTGGAGGCAGGTGTAAGAGATTCTGCACCATCCTTGCCAGTTTTGAAGAATTCCACAAAAGGGTCAGTGCGGACAATGCTTGTCAGCATGAGCATTGTGGTGATATTAGTTTGGGAACGATCGTTGGACACTCTGAAACAACAGGTCCCGCAGCGACGGAGAGGAGGGAGACGACACAGATGCGGATAAGGAGCCTTTCTCTCGTCAATCACAAGGCCCTGACAGTTCACAATTCCCAGTCGGTCTCATTAGGAGTGGGTCGGGGTTCCTGAGCTTGTTGCAAAGGTGGCGCAACAGCATCAGGGTGTGCATCATCTAGGAAGTCAGGGCTGTGTTGAAGTTGTTGCCGGAGGCAGGGGGAGGAGGAGGTGGTGGAGGGTATTCTAGACACGGATGTGTACGACGTCCCTGCCTTGGAAAGAGGTGTTGGCGCGATTTTGAGCGGAGGAGGAAGAAGTTGAGAGAAAGATTCAGTTTGCTAGTGCCCCTCGACCAGAGCTTGGGAAATCAAGGCTCCATCTATCACATGAGTGCATTGGATGCTCCCATTTCCTCCAAATGATCTCGCATCATCAAGGCCATCAAAACTGAATAACTACAGTATACTTGTGGCACTCCTGGGATCCCGGTACAAAACAAAAATTAGCACTTTCCTTCCACCACCCAAATTGAGTGTAAAATGCTAGGATTGGAGACTGCTGATTGATCAATGGAGCAATCTGTTGCGTCTGCTTCCAGTTCCAATGTTCACGTGGAACTTAAAAAATTGGAACAACATAGCTGACGTGACAGCTGTAGAGTGCCAAAGTTGGCGGAGCGGCAGCAGAGGCAAGGTTGGCAGAAGCCTTAATGGGTGACCTCTGGCTATCTTTGTTTACCACCTCTCAAACGCATGCAATGCAGGGAACACATCCAAACACACAGAGATCAGCTGAAGATCATGGTGCACGACTCTCTGCGTCTCAAAACACGATGTTTTTGCATGTGTTCCGGGACCCAATAGGACTTCTGGGTATCCATATGGAGAAAAATGGCCGAGCTGGCTCGTCACGCCACATAGAGGGGTTGTCTGCCCAGCTGCCTGCGGTCTAATCTGACGCAGACCTTCAGAAAATAACCCAACAGCTGGAGGAGTCATTACAGAACAAACGCGATCCGGCTTTCACAGATAATGTGGATCGTTTGACTTTCATCAAGATGAATCAGGCCTGGATCTCTGTGATTGTTTGCTGGCCCAATTGCCGAGGTCACCGATAGTTGTCAGTCTATCTTCACATTCCTTTTCAACTGAAATGGTCCTCTTGAAAACTTTTTTTTTAAATGATCATTTCTTACTGGAATTTTTATTATCTTTTCCAACAGGTTCATTTTGCTTGTTTTGCTGTGAGGAGACTGTAAAAGACAGCAAGGTTTCATGACAACAGTATTCATTTGCTCACTTATTCTTAAGAAGTTTTCGCATTGTTAATGGTTTTGAGGTCATGTTGCTGTGGATACAGCATTAATCATGGTCCTTTGGACAGAAAATGTGGCTTCTAAGTAGGCATTTCTCCCTCACAATTTTTTAACAGTGGCTGAGAAGTCATTTTTATAATTTTTTGGGTAAGGTTGCTTTGAAATGCTGAATACTACAGGTTCCTATTATAAAAAAATTTTTGTTTCTAACGACATTTGTTCTTACAATTGACCAAAAGTGTCTCAAGGGTTTCATGCTTGAATTTTTGGGGGATTTTTTGCTGTGACATGCATCGTATACTACAGGTCCTTATTCTAAAAAATGTTTGTTTTATACATCACATTTTGTTCTTCACCATTGACCAAGTGGTCAAGGGTCATGCTTTGAATTTATTGGGGCATTTTGCTGTGACCTGCAGCTATAATACAGGTCCTATTCTTAGAAAATTTTGTTTCTAAACAGACATTTGTTCTTCACAATTGTCTAGAGTGCGCTCAAGGGTGAGGGTGCTGTCAGAAACAGGAATAGGTAGGACATGTTAATGGAACTATGCAAAATGACTCTGTTTTTTGCACGATTCTTTAACATAGCTTTCAATCCCTGTATTGAGACAAACCCATTTAATACAATGAAAAAAAAAAAAGATGAAACTAAGACATGGTGGGATTCCTTCATATTTTAAAACATGTGTTTTTAGAATTACGTACTAAAAATTGCATGTACAAAATAGATGTTAAAAAAATTCCTTGAATTGTACAAGGGGAGGTACAGGATAAACTTGACCAGATGTAGGTTATTCAGAGGACTTGGAGTATGGGCACGGACAGAGACAATGTACAGAGACCATTTCCTCCAGCAGTTGGAGTAAAATGAGAAAAAGAATGCGTTAACCTCCAGCATTTCCTAGTGAAGCTCAATTGTCCACACCTATACGGAGGGGCAAGCGCTACCCAGGTATTGACTGTGTAAGAGGAAGGCTGGAGTTCTCACATTTCCGCTTCCGCACTCTCGCTTCAGCAGACAGTTTTCGTTGCTGCGTCATCAGGGCATTTTAACTGCTGTGTTTGTTATAGATGACGGACGCAGCCTGGGCTTTCACCGCACCACTGTAACTCCGGCCCTGGGTCTGCTGTGGCCAGGACAGTATAGTCAATGTCCAGTGAAACTAAAATGGTGGTTGAAAGACTCCTTTTTCTGTGAATTTTTAAATGTGGGGGTTCTTGCAAGGGTTTGGGGCTCATGCTGTGGCCCAGGACAGGTATAGTCAATGTACAGTACAACTAACATGGTGATTTAATGACTCCTTTTTCCGGCACTTTTTAAATGTGGGGTCATGCAGGTTTGGGGTCATGCTTGTGCAGGACAGGTATAGTCATTGTCCAGTGAAACTATAATGGTGCGTTGATGAAAGGACTCCTTTTTCGGCACTTTTTAAATGTGGGGGTCATGGCAGGTTTGGGGCTCATCTGCGGCAGGACAGGTATAGTCAATGTCAAGTGAAATTTAAAATGGTGGTTGAAAGACGCCATTTTCCGGACTTTTTAAAATGTTGGGGGTCCATGCAGGTTTGGGGCTCCCATGCTGTGTTGGCCTGGACAGGTATGTCAATGTCCAGTGATACTAAATTGGTGTTGAATGACTTCTTTTTCCGGGCACTTTTTTTACATGTGGGGTATGCTGGGTTGGGGCTCATTGCTGTGGCCCAGGACAGGTTTAGTCATGTTCCAGTTCAACTAAAATGGTTGTTGAAAGAACTCCTTTTCGGGCACTTTTAATGTGGGGTCATGAAGGTTGGGGTATTGCTGTGGCCAGGAAGGGTATAGTCAATGTCGTTAAACTATTATGGTGCGTTGAAAGGAAAAGATACTTTTTTCGGGCACTTATTTTAAATGTGGGGTCTTGTAGGTTTGGGGCTCAGCTGTGGCCCTGGACAGTAATAGTCAATGTCAGTGAAAACTAAAATGTGGTTGAAATTACTCCTTTTTACGGCACTTTTTTTTTTTTTTTTTTTTTTTTTTTTTTTTTTTTTTTTTTTTTTTTTTTTTTTTTAAATGTGGGGGTCATGCAGGTTTTGGGGCTCATGCTGTGGCCGAGGGACAAGTATAGTCAATGTCCAGTGAAACATAATATGGTGTTGAAAGACTCCTTTTTCCGGCACTTTAAATGTGGGGGTCATTGCAGGTTTGGGGCTCATTGCTGTGGCCCAGGACAGGTATAGTGCAATGTCCAGTGTAACTAACATGGTGGTTGAAAGACTCCTTTTTTCCGGACACTTTTTAATGTGGGGGTCATGCAGGTTTGGGGCTCATGCTGCGTTCAGGACAGGGATATTCTATGTCAGTTCAAGTTAACATGTTGGTTAAAAATCATTTACTGCCTTTGGCACTTTGATAATTTGTGGGTGATGCAGGTTTAAGGGTCAGGCTGTGGTACAAGCACAGGGGATTTGTGAATGGTCTGTGACTTTTTTTCGTGACTTTTATAACCCTAGTGTGTTGCTTAAGATGTAGCACGTATCATTGACTGTTGTGGATGTTAATCTTCAGCTTCTCCAGCTTTGTTTGGGGGTATATAATGAAGGTTTGTTGCTATCCATAGACTTTAATGGTCGTCGCGCATAAATCGATGTCACTATCGAAAACCTTTCGATAGCTGCCGACTATCGACTATGATGAATCTCGATAGCCAACGCATCGCTAATCAATAGTCTGGGCTCGGTTGCCTTCTGTGTCTCAAAGTGACTAGGGGAGATGGGAGTGTTTCAAGTTGCTGAGCCCCTTTATTACACATTGTTAGCAGGTGCTTTGCAGATTTATATTCAGTGAAATTACATCCAGTGACACATAGGAGATGTCTTCTCTGATGGAAGTCATCCACTTTCTCTTTTCGCGTCCATCCACTTCCTGACTGCCAGGGACGATTCTCTGTCATGACGTGTCTGTAGATTTAACACACAAACATCTTAGTCTTTCCAGCAACTCCCTAGCTGTTACCCTCCTTTTTACAAACTCCCCATCCGGTGATAGGTGGAGTAGGTGGGCTATGGGTGATAGGCGATGTGGGGGGCTATAGAGTATTAGGTGGGGGTAGTATTTTGTGTTGCCGCTAGGCTTAGACAAAGAACCAACCCCCCCGAGATTGTGGTGTGGCTATCGCCTGTACCCCATCCCCTGAACCTCCAGAAAATCAGCCACAGCCATAACCTTTATGGGCTGAAGGGATGGAGTTTAGTGATAATTTGTTTTGTAGCGTTTCTATTTCTCTACAAATTTCCTCATCTGGATCACATGGGATTTGTTGGACTAAGTCAGACCAGCGTTGCATCTATTTTGTTAATAAAATGGTCAACGAGGGATGGTTGTCGGGGAGTGTTTATTTAAATTTAAAGAAATTTCTTTGTTGCTGTTTTTTACCATTTTATTCTCGTTTTAGTAATGAAGGCAACTGACAGACGCCTCTCCATTATTATCCATGGGCTTGGTGTCAGTCAGCAGTGTTTTTCATCACTACAAGGCTGACACTAACCCCCTGTGACTACTTCCCCAGTATCCAATGCACCAGGGGTACTTGGTAGAGCCAGGTAACTGTCAGAGGTGGGACTATCTAATGTGATTGCCCGCTTCTGGGGTTGCTGCGGGCTGGTAAAACCGACAGCTGCAGCCTGATACTATCAGGATGGGAAGGTCTATGAATTTCAGCCACTTCCCGTCCTAAAAATACCAGCCCGCAGCTGCCACAGAAGTGAACCATCACATTAGATTCTCTGCCTTCTGATGGTAACCTGGCTCTTTCCAGTATCCCTGGTGCATTGTGCACTGGGATAATAGTGAGAAGGGGTTAGTTTCAACCTCTGATATCAAACCCCAGAAGTAGTAAAGGAGAGGTGTCTGTTAGACGCTTCTATTACTAACATAGTGGAAAAATGTAAAAAAAAACGAAACACAGAAACAACAGTAAAAAAATATTTATTTAAGTAAGCACTCCCCGACACCAGCCCTCATTACTGGAGGTGGATGACATCCCAATGCAGGCTTCCGGAAAAGTTGGGTGCCTGGTGTGGGATGTGTTACACTTAGCTTTCCTGAATGCTAGATAGTCTATTCAGGGTAAGGTAAAATTGGATAATTCACAGACCCTGTTTGTTTTTTATGCTACATTTTTATACGCAGGTGGTTAGTAATAAAGGGTATTATAACTGATGGGAAGGGGCCAGCAGTATGGGGGGAGGAAAGGTCAGTGTGCACTGACTGCGAAGCGTTATACAGACAGCCCTGACGACCCGATGGAGTCTCTAGAATATGCCTTTTTGATTGATTTGCATTCATTGAGTGCAAGGTAAGAAATGGAGTTAAATGCCAGTGATTGAAGGCTTCCTCCAGTCCCCGGTGTTAACACAGACTGCTCTAGATAACTACAGTTCCGATCCTAGTGCAGTTGCAACACTGGGAGTTGCAAAATCCTTATTTCTCCAGCGATATCTGTAGACGTCGCTGCAGAAAGACGACCATCTTTTGGTCGGAGCGGTAGTGTCGTAAGGAGTTATTGAGGAGGTATTAGTCCCTCAGTTGTCTGCATCTAGATACAATCAAATATGCCCCAGCAACCAGAGATAATTGATAATTTTGTGCTTTCGGACAATTATCTGACATTAGAAGAATGAAACCGGAAGCCAGGTATTAGAAAAAACTAACTGAGACTTTATTTTCTTAACTTATTCACTGCTCTATTGCACAGAAGTCAAACAGATGCTTTTAGTATCATTGCTTTTTGGCAGTATTGCTTTTTCAGCAATAAGCTAGAGAGATGTAATGTCCTTTTATTTAGTTTAATAGCCTTGTAATCATGTGCATTCTAAGTTCTATAATCTGTTTAAGCCCCTTATCCTCGAGGATAATATTTAACTCCCTTTCCTGTTGTTTTTACCAAAGTGATTGGTAGGATTAAATGATTTCACATCAATGTAATCTAGACTTTTTTTTGTATATAATTTTCTGTGGCTAAGTAACCTGATATAACCAAACTTCTGGTGTCCAAGTCCCCACAATAACTGCGGCGACTTGTGAGCCAAAGCGTGGTGGTTGTTGAGTCCTATAGTTTTTGTCATATTTTGAAGAAGAATTTGTTATTTGTATTAAAGCTCATTCATTCAGTGCTAGTGCTGTTAGTGTAGGTGCAGGCTTCCTATAAAGACTTCCTATACAAGAAGCATTGTTATTTTAATGACAATTGCTACAGCAAGGAGTCCACAAAGAAAGGAAAACCCTAGGCAGACCACACCCAAGGCACACATAAGGGAACAAAGTTATAGTTCCCAAGCAAAAATCCAAAGTCGGACTATAGGACACAGAGTGAGGGGCTGTTCACACGGCACAGTGCCAATACCGGTCGGAAATCCTGACCGGTATTGACACTTCTTCAGGGTCCCAATCAGGAGTGGGCATTTTCTTTACCACCTGATTCCATAGAAGGTTCTTTGGCTACTGGGGCGTTTTTTTTGATGTCCCTGATAGGTCGCGTTCGAGTGGATCGGCTGACCACTTTGAGGCAGGGTAAATGGACTGAGGAGGACTATTGCGATTCGAATTTCGTCGCTGTGTGTTCCGTGGGTGTGAAATTAGACCCAGCTCTCAGATGGTCAGTTTAGATTAGGGTTAGCTGTCCATAGTGAGAATTTATTGGTGGCGTTCCTACCCTGGTCCTTAGATGAGGCTATGGCATTGGCACTAGTCGTTCGTCTGAGACAGATGTTTTAGGGTGAGAAGTTGGGAAAAGTTCCTCTCTCGTGGTCACTCATGGTCTCTTCTAACTGCAGTTACTAATCTAAACCCAGAGAAGCCATGCAGTGGGGGCTTCTTCTGCGTCTTCTAGTCAGCGGACTGGAGGACTTCTCGTTGGTACTCAGGAATTGTTGTTTTACTGTTATGGCGAAGGTGACACGGTATCCGGGAAGTGCTCCAAAAGGAAGACCAGGCCGGAAAAACCATTTGGCAGGAAGGTCACCTAGGCTGCAGGTATTTCCTATTGTATCCAAATAGTATGCTCCAGTTAAAGATCTCATTATATAGTTGCTGTCTTGGTTATGGTTATGATTTGGTGCATTCTGGCGTCAGCTTCCCAATTTTGTAGACGCATCCCACGCCAAACGTCAGTGCATTCCTTGGTGACCGCTGTATGATTTCTGGGGTAGGGCTATTGACTCTACTCCCGATGGCCTAGGGGCTTATTCTACATTATACTCTGGTGTCGCTAGATGTTGGTAGGATCCATACATACCGAAAAGTGTATTATATTTATCATGGAGCGGCTGCCTTCTGATGTAGTTTGACGCTGCTGGCCTTCAGAGACACAACTCGGTGTTTGATGGAATTCAGGGGATCTAATCAAGTGGGGAGACAACTGTGTGTTGACAGATGTTCCATACATTTACCTGGGCAATAAGAGTGGTGCAGATTCCTGTTTTCTTTCGTGACTTTGTTGAAGTATTTTCTCAGATACAGTTGGGAGATACTACCCCTCACAAGATCTTACGACTGTGCCATTGGACCTTTTGCCCGTGATAAGGTTTCCTAAGGGAGGATATATAATCCGTTCAGGTCAATGAGAGATAGCAATGAAGCAATGTATGCAGAAGTCTTAGAAGGTGTCTTATCGGCTTCTGTGCCCTATGGGTCAGGGTTTTTTTTTGTAGGGAAAAAATGGAGCCTCAATCCATGATAGATTATCATGATCTGAATATATAAAGGTAAAAAACATTACCTTTACCCTTGATCCTGATCTGTTTTAATACAATCCAGGAAACCAAAGTGGATTTCAAATTGGGAACCTTGAGGGGACTATAATCCTCCTCTTCCGTATATCAGAGAAGGGGATGAGTGGAAAACCGTGTTTACACACCTTCTGAGGGTCATTTTGAGTATCTGTTGTTGCAGTCAGGTTGTGTAATGCATCCCGCGGTTCCAGGACCTGGTTAATGAGGTTTTTCAGTGAAACTCATTGGTTGTTGTAATGGGCGTTTACCTGATGAATTTTATTCTGATTCGGAAGATTGGTAGTCTCATGTTAACCACGGTGCAATGGTATTGATTTCATGAAGGAAGAAAATAGGTTGTTGTCAAGCTTGAAAATGTTTTTTTGGAATGAGGGAGGTACCTTTTCTTGAGTAGTCCTGACTCTAAAACTCATTTGTATGGACCCTGGTATACAATTCAAGCTATTCTCTTATTGGGTCCGTCCATCCTGAAGGCCCTACGACGGTCTAGGGTTTGCTATTATTACTATCGTAAGTTATTTCATAATTTTTCATGTCTTGTAGGGCCGTTGACTGACTGACTAAGGAAAGGAGTAGACGTTCGTATTGACAACTGAGGCCATAAAGGTTTTTGAGAAACTTAAGCAGTGTTTTTGTATCAGCTCCTGTGTTGATTCAGTAGATCGATAGCAAACCCTTTGTCGTGAAGTTCTGCGTTGCGAAGTATGGTGAAGGGGCAGTATTGTATCAGGCAGTCGCTACTATGACTAACCTTCGCCCTTGTGCCTTCTTTTCACGTAAATTTTCCTCACTGAAAGGAATTATGATGTTGGAACCAGGAGTTTGTTGGCTATTAAGTGGGCATTCAGAATGGCGCCCTTCTCGAAGGTGCCACATCAAGTCACGGTCCTTACTGATCATAAGAACCTTACCTTTTTAGAGAGTGCTAAAAGGTTGAATCCACATCAGGCGCGTTGGGCATTATTTTTTACACTCTTCAACTTTGTTGTTACTTACAGACCAAGTTCGAAAAATGTGAAAGCTGATACACTATCTAGAAGGTTCTGTGCCAACCACGCATCCCAGGAGGATCAGATATCTGTATTGCCCAAGGGGACTGTTGTCTCTGACATTTCCCCTTATTTGGCCACTGAGATTAAGACCCATCAGGATATGAGTCCTGCTGAGTGTCCTGTTTCAAAAGTCTTCGTTTCCACTCAGTACCGGCTACTATTATTAAAAGAATTTCATAATTCTGTTTTATCTAGACATCCTGGAGTGTCTGGCACAAAAAGGCTGATTTCTCATATCTATTAGTGGCCTTTGTTGTCTCATGATGTTGAGGCCTATGTGGCATCTTGTGAAGTCTACGCTCAGGCAAAGGTTCCCAGAACTCGTCCTCCTGGCGAACTTTGCCCTCTACCTGTACCTGAATGTCCATGGACCCATGTCTCCATGGATTTTATGACTGACCTTCCTGTCTCGGAGGGCAAATCCTTTATTTGGGTGGTTGTGCCATCTTGTTCCTTTAAAGGGGTTACAATCGTCCAAAAAACTTAATGAACTTTTTATTAAACATAATGTCAAACTGCATGGTTTACCTGAAAATATTGTTTCAGACAGAGGGGTGCAATTCGTTTCTCAATTTTGGAGTGCTCTTTGCAAGGCTCTGGGTATCACTCTGTCCTACTCCTCTGCCTTCCACCTTTTGACTGAGACTAATGGGCAGACAGAGAGGGTAAACCAAAACTCAGTTGCTATGTATGGGATCAGCAGGTAGATTGGGTAAAATACTTACCGTTGGTTGAATTTGCCATTAACAATCTGGATAGTAGCTCGTCTGGCACCTCACCATTTTAATGCAACTATGGTTTTCACACAAGACATGCGTCATTTTCCAGTGCTACGTCTAATCACAGCGGGGTGGATGTTATCTTGAAAGATCTGTGCACAGTCTGGGCCCAAGTTCAGAAGAACTTAGTCAAGACCCAGAACATCCAGAAAAAGAGTTGAGATAGACGGCATCTTTGTTCTAGAGGGTTTTCTGTTGGGGAGAAGGTATGGTTATCCACCCGAAACCTATGATTAAAAGTCCCCTCAGGTAAACTCGCACCGCGATTTGTTGGTCCATATGTGGTTTTAGAAGTGGTTAATCCAGTGGCATATCGGCTGAAATTACCCTCTTGTCTCTGGATATACAAAGTGTTTCATCGCCCTTTTCTCAAGAGGTACATTCAGCCTGTGACTCCGCCTAAAAGGCCCCCCTCCTCCAGTGTGTTTTGGGGGGGGAGTTAGAATATGAGGTTCCCCGAATCGTGGATTCCTGTAAGGCCCGAGGTCATACAGTACCTGGTTCATTGGGAAGGTTATGGTCGGGGGATCATGGGGGCCCCGGGGCATCCATATGCGGATCACCTGATAAGGGGTTCCATGAGTTCACCCCGACATACCCAGACCGGGAAGGGGCTGGGGGCCCCTCCCGTCCTGATGGTGGCTCTCTGCAGGGGGCAAAAGTTGAAGCAGTTTATTTGGGCCCACCCGGAAAAAAGTCTGCGGCACTCGATGGTGACAGAGGCCAAGCCCAAACTGGTGGGTGTTCGCACCAGCCAAGGGAGGCCCCGAGGCCCCCCCAATTGGTGCTGGGGGCGGTGTCCAGGAATCCATTTAAAATCCTGAAAGGTGAGTGCAGCGCCTGTGATATTTCTGGCTGCCCAGTTCCGTGTTTTTTTTTGTGTGTTTTCTTGGGGTTTCCAACCCCGGGATGTTACTTTCCTCGGCTTTGTCATTGATTTTGTCCTCGCTCCCCTTGTGTTTGAACTCGGGGTTTTACGTTTTTCTCTCGGTTTGATTTGTGGTTGGCGTTTTTATTTTTTATTGACCCCGGACGTTGACTATTTATCCTTTGATGGCCCCCGCCTCTGCGGGGGGTACTGCCCCCAGTGGCGTCTGCCCCTGGGAGCACGTCAAGTAGGCAGGGACAGTGGTCTGGGTTCCAGTCAGGGCTCACTGTACCTCCCTTGACTTGACAATGATTCTGGGGGATATAGGTACGCTGCAGCACGTTCCATGGGGTTTACCCCCCCCCCAAAACAGGGCGTGCCTGTAAGCTATGGCCTGTACCCGTCCCTCCTCCCCTACAGTTATGTTATGTGTTCTTAATGCCAACATAAATTACAACCCACACCTATCACAAATTAAAAGGGTCAGACTGGATCAAAAAGCAGCCCTGGCACAAAACCTCCACCAGCCCCCCAAAAAATCCACCTCCCAAACTTTCCTTGGCCCCCGCACTCACACTTTCTAAAAAAAAAAACATTAAAACTAGAGATGGGCGAATTTCTCAAAAATTCGGTTCGGCACTTGCCAATTTTTGACAAATTGTTTTTGGTTCCCAATTATTTTGGGCCCAAATCCGTTAAAAAAAAAGCTATTTCCGGTGCCCGGCCTCAGGGTGCTGGTAGAAACGTTGTGCCCGCTTAAATATGCAGAGGGGTTGGTTTGGTCTTCTACAATTTTGTGTTTTTTTGTATGACACGCCATGACTGCCGCCCCTTTGAATCGCTTCACTATAAAAAGCCCTGGGCATTATGGGGGAAAACTGACCAAAAAAATGAAGCAGGAAAAGTGCCTGATAAAGTCATGGCAGCAAAAAAGGGAAAAAAAACAAACTGGAGTCAGGTGGAAAAATTAGTGACAGAGTGTGGGGTGACGGCGGCGCACAGCGCATAGGTCAGACAGTGGCACAATGACATTCTGGAAGTGGCCAAAAAAAATACCCGGCCGCAGGTGGCACAATAACAGTGTGGGGGTCAGGTGGCAGCAGATGAGGTCAGGCAGTGGCACAAGAAAAATCTGGGCTGGCAAAAAAGGAGTAGGCAAAAAGTGGGACAATGACCAATGTGGGGGACGGCAGGAGCAACTGCAGCAGCATAAGGTCAGAAGTGGGACAATGAACAGTGTGGAGGGCAAAGGGGCAGCCCTCAGAGCATGAGGCAGACAGTGGGACAATGCAAATTTTGGAGGTGGCAAAAAAAGGGGTAGGCCACAGTGTGGA